>VOMN01098088.1:0-17160 GCA_014899125.1 Orchestia grillus | reverse complement strand
GTTATTTAAAGCTTCGGCGTCCTTGACATCAGTCAGTGCTCTGCTGGATGTGGCTTCGAATGCTCACAAGAGTCACTGACTTGAAGTGGAGTTAATTATTGACTTGGAATGTGGGTCATATCAAGCACGTAAAGCTGATCTTCAGTACTGTCACCGACTGGAATGAATTTTTAGAATAGCTTTACGTTCATCTTAGCGATTCCAGCCGCGCGTTAATCATTTTCGACAGTCACACTTGTGGAACGCATGATAGCTGTTGTCAATATTATATTTTGTTTTTTACTTTTGTTGCTCCTATATGTGATCATTGTTCTCGTAGTTACGTATTTACAATTTGATAATTATTTAGCATTTGTTTCAGTAATACTCACGGCTGAAACAATTTAGCGGTTCAAGTATGTTAAATATATCATTGTACAATTTTCTGTATTTTAACAAATTTGCCTCAAGAGTGTTTATATTCTGTAATTTTCTTGAACTATCCTAGGTCGAATTATATTCCATTAATCTGAAAAGAGGCCTAGAAATGGTGTCGATTGCTATGACGGAATTTTTCATCCATATGTGTAAATAACTCAATAAGTTTTCTTCGAATTTTGGCATGTGAAAGTTTCGTTTTTCGGGGATACGCTCTTCTTCGTGCATTTTGCGGGGTCACTCCGTCACTGTTGCCGGGTGAGGTGGGTGCATTTTTGTTGCCTCCCTCAGGCAGCGATTGGTGGCGCAAGGCAGAGAAATGTGAAAAGATTAGGCTGCTCAATTTATGCATATTTACTTCCAACGGTAAAAAGAAATGTACGAAGTAGTGATCACGTAGAAAAAATTGAAGTTTCTAGTCGAACCGCACTCTTCACAAAATTGTATATCAGCTTCAAACGTTATTCATGCTATATTGACGATTAAAATTTTTCTGAATTCGAAATTTTTGTATTTTTTGAAGGAACAATTGCTGTGTTGAGCGGAACTTGGTTTTGAACAGTTATTTCATGCATCTCCATCTGTGTGTCCTAATAGTCATTAACGAGGAATGCTATGAATCGTGTTGAGGATTTTAGGCAAGACTTAGCGCTCTTCAGGAGGTACGTAGGAATCGGGACTCCAGAATTAGCAACACTTGTTTCAGGAATCTGTTATCGATTAATTTTGTCTCTTCGAAAGCAGTTAAGCTCGTGTTTTTTTTACTTTTGTTTACCGCTGTAAATAACAGAGGCGTCTCATTTGGCTGACTGTACTAATGGTCCTGTTGAGATACTTTGTCTGTCACTTTACGCGTCTGTATCTCGTTTTGTTGGATGCTCCTTGTCTCTGTTGAAACACTCTTCGAGTAGACGCGGTCAATCAATTATACACGTATGGAAATTCGATGTAAGACTGGTATGTGTGTTTGTTTTTTGTTGTGTTGTGTTGTAAATGCAGTTAAATCATATCGTTTCTATATACTTTTTTCCGTATTCGAACTAGAAGTAGTTCGTTTCGAAGGGACTTCCAGTAGCCGCGTTTTCTTACTGCACGCCTTCGCGATTCGTCTCTCTTTGAGGTGAAGATTGTAATGTTCTCGGGAGTCTTCAGTGCGTCACCCTTGCGTAACAAGTTGATGCTGTTCGTATATTGTCCATAAAACACATCACTTTGTTTTTGAATTCATTATAGAACATATTACCTTTTCTTGCATCTTCTTTGTGGAGTGATTGAGGCCTGACGTGACTGGTGCATCTCTGGAACCACTCTGGAACTCGAATTCGTTCATCCATTTTTAACTTCTCTCCTTCCAAATGGACTCAGTCCGCTACTGTTCGTTCTATCGTTAGTGTGTGACCACTAAATGCATGTTTTCTAATTTGTATTGAGTACAATAAGTGGTGCCTGAAATTTTAATTTTGGGATTGCGAATCTCTGTTTTTTTTCCCCGTTAATTCTTCACTGACAAATGCAAAACTGAACTTTCGAATATCTCGCTAAAATCTAACATTCTGCGAATTCTTGGTCGTTAGTGGAGTCTTCAAGTCAGTGATTGTGTAGCATTTCGACCATCATAGATAGTACACACACACAATTCTCGTGCCGCTGCCAGACTGGGCTCATTTCACCAGAAACAAGCGCAGAAGCCCGCCGCTGTCGTTCTAAACGAGTCCACTCCGCGCACGCAGCGCCGGCTTCCATGGGAGACCCTGCAAGTTGTTAGCTTGTTGGTTCTGCGTCATGTTATATCTTGCGTGGTTCTTGTGTCCACGAGACGCTGTGCAGCAGTACAGCATGCGTGTTGGTTCTGCGTCATGTTATATCTTGCGTCGTTCTTGTGCCCACGAGACGCTGTGTAGCAGCCTGCCAAGATTATTAAGAGGATTTTACAATCTTCACTTATATAGTATAGTACTACCGTGTTTTTCTGTCTTGTCTTGTGTTTGGCTTTCGCGTGTTAAGAATGATTTTCCGCGTTAGTATTTACGGCCCAACTGAGTCGTCTCTGTGTTCAAATACATTACATTTTCTTGAAAGTTTGCTACTTCATCACGTTTGCTACGTTGCTTGGCATACGTGACGCGTTCCATTTAATCTTAGGAGTCTGATAGGGAACGGAGTCAAACAAAGAACTACTTATCATTTCAATGTATCGCCGTCTATTGAGATACTCTTAACTTTTCTAGTCGAGATTTCCTTGTTTAAGTCAGAAGTCGTGGAACCCCAGGTCATCTAATCTGCATTGAATAAAGTTACCTACTCAGATATTCGTATACGTCGTGTGTTGCTGTGAATTGGTTTGGTCATTTCTAATCCTTCTCTGAGGATACAAGTTTCTTTTTTCTCATCCTTCGAAAGGCAATCAATGCCTCAATTGACAATTGATGTTCAACCTCCGTTGGAATAAATGCATAATAATATATTTTTCGTTTAAGGTCAACTCTTCAGGGGGCATAAGATAGGCAATAAAGTTCGGTTAGTTAGGGTTGTCTATCGTTCGCAAAGCGGCGTGGCGTCCCCAGGGGGGCACTGTTGTGTGACCTCAGCTATAGATAGGCTTTCGTAATTTTTATATTTTGTGCCCACTCTACTTCTTTCAATTTTGCACTTTTTTCTCTACTTCTTAGTCTTTTCTTCCTCTTCATTGTTAACTTCCTGCTTTTGTCCTTAACTTCCTTTGTGGGAATACATCTTAAGCGTAAATTCCTTGTTCTGTATAGTCTATACTGAATGGTCTTCTGTTGGTTCTCTTTGGACCAGATTTCATATGAATTAAGAGCCTCAAACTAGCGAGCTCATCTAGTCTATTCTAAAAATTTGTTTTCTGCTTGTTCTTTAAACGTCGCTGAGCTTACGAGATCTATTGTTCCTTTACTCCTTGAAGTAGAGTGATACTGACAGTTACCATGTCTTCTGTGTACGGTCAGATTTAAAGCTGTTCTGGATTAATGCTCATTAGTAATCTTAATTCTGTACGAAACCTCTTGAAGGTACATATCTTTCGCACTCGTAGGAGTAGACCTTCTGAAAGGTACAAGAAAAATAAGGGTTTCAGAAAGTATTAGAAATTTGCATCCTCCAAAAAAAGGACTCCTAAGCTCATGCCTGTGCTCATAAAAGAAACACCGAAATAACGTTTGTGATGTTTACCAACATCAACGTTTTTATAGTTGGATCAAATACTTAGTATTGGTCAAACTACGCTTTACTAGGATGGTACTTGTATCGACATTGCTTTAGTGGAGGTGTCCGTCTACTATATGACGGTATCGACAATAACCTCATAGTTATGATGGTATCTGATGTTGTAACTAACGTAGTATTATTAGTTCATCCTTGTAGTCCTGAAGGCGTCCCCTCGGTATCTTAGACCGCTTAAATCAGCGTCGCGCTCGCTATAATTTTGTAACTTTGTAGGTATTATTTGGAATTTCTATTTGTTACCCAGGGAATGATTGATTGACAGTGTTATTTCCGTCAAGGCAGTGTGCATCAAAATCTTTCTTTGATGGAAGTGAATTTATTTTCTTGTAAAATATGAAATTGCCAAGTGTTGGTAATACGAACAAACGGAACACAAGCCATCTAATATAATGCAGGTGCACTGTGAGACTGAGAAGCAACACATTTGAATCAAATTGCGCACTAGTTAAAACTATTGCGTAACCAAATTCGAATTATATTCTTGTTAGAAAAATTAGTCGTTGGAAAATTGGAGTGAAAACCGTTACAATTCTGAAAATATAGTACGCATAAAAGTGTAAGAATGAATAAAGATAAATTGAGAATACCCTCAACTGTCTTCGGGATTTTTAGCAATGGGATCGACATGCATTGAAGCATTTTGTGGTACTTGAAGCGGCATCGGTCTTGTACGGAGGACAGGCATCAGTATCACTTCTACTGCCAGCCTCACCTTAACATGGAACTAACACTGCCACTCGTTCTATACGCCAAGGAGCAAATATGCAAACGACATTCAACATTTTGGCGCAGTTGAGAGCGTTCACTTTGGTTCTTAGCTATGATCGTCCGGAGGGCCTCATGCAGGCCCCCGCTGAGGTTTCATTTAAGGAAAGCAAGAGGCACGCTGCTTCTGATCAGCTGTAAGTCTTGCGTGTATGTATACTGCTGTCACGTCGTAGGAGGCATCTGAACTACCAGACTTACCAAATATTAGCCCAGTGTGCTCTTCTCGTGTTCAGTCTAATTTTAACACCCTGGCTCCTTACTTCCCACCTTATGTAGAAACTCGGCACTGATGGATGTTGCTTTCATTTAAATGTAGCTTGTCAACGCGTAAAATATGTTACAGTGGCAAATTAATAAATCAGTTACTGATAATTTTTTGATTGGATTTTCTTTTGAGCGATGCCTTTTGATATTTCACTTTGGAGTTCCTCCGATGCTGGAGAAGCGTCGCTACAACATTGAGTTACTTGCTGTTTCACCCGGCTGTGTCCGGCTGAATTACTCGTCATGTGATGACGTGCATTTTAAACGTCATAGATTTCCGTTACTTTGATTAAGATGCTTCATGCATGCATTTTTCACAATGGTGTCTAAACTGTCTATATTTAATGGCGTATAATTTTTAATGAAATCGAGCGTGCCCTGATCAACTAGAGCGTTTTAACGTCTTGACTCCCACAAATGACAACAATACCTCTAGTTGTGTTGTGTCAAGACGTAGAAGTGCTGCTGTCGGCTCGTAAGGAACGCTAAAGAACTTACTCTACTGATAGAATTCTGTTGAAGTTCAGAGAGTAAGTGTGGAACTGGCTGAGTGGGAGGGACATTGTCGTTGGTCCGCTTGTTCAGGTCTGAATACTCGATAATTGATTAGTAGACCGTGCATTACGAGTGACGTCACGCCATCTTACAGCGTGTCTAGTGTTCGCGATGAAACAAGTGTGATGGGTGACGTTACAAAAAACTGCAAGACTCTCAAAATTGTAACTGCGATCAAACGAGTGGCACGAACGCTTCCTCGAAATGTTGGTTACGTGTAGTGCACTGGTGCGAATTTTGCAGGCAGCGCCTTGCTCTGCTGTACATCAAAGGTAAAAGGTGGAGAGTGTCATGTAAAGTTCATGGTGGAAGCAGCAACTCCACCCGACGCCTGAAAACCGCCTGTTCTATGTTCTCTCTTTGCTAGTGTTTGTGTCGTCCTCACTGTGGCAGTTATCCGTGCGGGTGGGTGCTCTAACAGAATTTGTTGCAAGTATCGATATTTCGCAGTCATTTGGTGAGTTCTAGTCTCAATTTTGATATCTTGCACTGGAAGATATATATCATTCACTAAGCACTTATTTATGGAGTTTGTAAGCTGATTGTCTCTGTCTTCATCAGTAAAGTATTAAAAATTGCATTCCCCAGCGATATCTCTAATTACGAGTAACACTACTGACGTCAGCCACACCTGTTGCTTGTAGCTGGTGGGTGAGCCTTATCTGTCTTTTTTCACCTACTCTGTCGTGGAATCATGAGTGTCAAGAAGGTTGTCGTGACATACTATCGGTTTGTGAATCTTTGTCAATTTTTCTTCATTTTTCTGTTTGGTTGCTCTGTGTCACTGGGGGTACTCACTTTCTTCGGAGATGGCTGTGTTTAGACATATTTTAATTAATTATAATAGCACGTATATTTGCTTATTTTCATAACTCACGTAATTGTATCACAATTCGATCACTTTCTGTCGCACTAACGGAAGCTGAATTAGAAAATGGCACATATAGAGCATCAACCTTGTCCATCTTGTCCTTGTCAACCTTGGTGGTCTCCCCTGAACCTTGGAATCCAAAATTTCGGCAAACCAAATAACAGAAACTAAATCTTGTGATCAAGTATGGCGAGGTATTTGGTCAAGCCCTTTACAATGATAAAATCTAACCGTGTTCGACTCCGAGACTTTCGTCGATGTGTTACACACGCTGCCCCCTCAGGGGGCATAGGATAGGCCATAGGCAATAGAGGTANGTTCTCCTAAGTCCATACTAAATGGTCCCTACTCTTTCGGTGCGAAATTGACTGTTTCTGAAGCGCTGCTTTCACTACCACTACAACTTCAACTTACACACGCTGTTGCTTATAATTCAGTTTTCCATGAAAAGCGAGCGTGTAGTTATATGTGGCTAGCCTATCGTTACTTTTTGTGGGGCTTAGGCAGAGAACCAACATCGCGGAGTTTGTGTGGGTTTTTGATTCAACTACAAAGTATTATATATTGGTTGTCGCATGTACGGAACTATGCCTTAAATTTCTACAGTGACGCATTCTACATTAACGCACACTTATTTCTTAATGCACCCCACAAAGTCCTGGTATTGAGCACACGTGTCACCCCACAAAGTCCTGGTATTGAGCACACGTGTCACTCCACAAAGTCCTGGTATTGAGCACACGTTTCACCCCACAATTAGACTACGTTTTCTCACACACTCGTAGGAAGAAGACCTCTGGACACCCTATCACTCCGGTGCTCATGCGTTGCAGATAAAGCGTCAGTGGACGCAGCACCATTTCGAGCGCAACAAAGATCATTTGTTAGATCACGCCATGCGCCTACCTACCTACGTTGGCATGGCCAATAGGCGGGTACTCCTCATACTGCTCTCTCTTCATGGCAAATGTTTGGGTTGTACTGGTATTTCGTTCTAAAATATTTTGATAATGTTAAGAGAAGAATACTGTCTAACTGGTGCAGTCCCGAGCAGGTGAGATAGGACTCCTGTTCTTTTCTCTAAGGGTATTGTGATGCACCTGTTTTGATCAGCATATGTTTCTCAAAAATTGAACGTTCCTCAGAGATAACGCACTGTGGAAGTCGCACAATGTGCACAACGCACCTGAGAAATGTGGATGTAATTGATACAAGTGTAACAAGTAATTGATTATTTTATAGTCAAATTTTTATTAGACGTCTAGCAAGTCAACACGCTTTAAACTACAACCAAACACTAATTCTAGTTCAGAAAACGGAATTGTATAAAAAATATGAAACTTAAGTAAACGACTCCAGGAACGCTTAAATCATGTATGAAACATGACGAAAATGTTGAACCATTTCTGTCGAGCAACTTGTCTTACGATTATTATGTTATTTTCCAGGTCACATCGCATTTGAATTAAAAGCGGAATGTTCTTTGTTCCAAGAATAAAAACCAACTTCATTCAGCGTAGAATTAGACGGTTAGTGACTGGTGAACCGTCGTAGCATAGTCACCTAAAGGACATCACGATGAAAGTCAAAGAAGTCTCAGATTATCTAAGGAACGAATAATTCATCTTCATTCCCAAGGAATATCGTACAAGACAGACTTCTATGTAGATTAATGTGCCGTTCTCTACCGTTGGTTCAAATATTCTCAAGTTTGAGATAATGGCTCAACTGTTAACTTACCAAGGTCAGGCGCTCCATGGTAGAGTGATCTTCGGTCTCGTCGACTTCTGATGTGAAAGATATACAATTCTATGATGACTTGCTGGTTACTGGAAGCCTCCCCGACAGAAGTGGGTGAAAGAATAATTTCAGTATAGAGCTTCACAGCAATCTGGCCAAATGTTTCACATCGTAAAACTCCCATGCAACCCAAAAACCCCGTTGCAAGGCGTTTAAGCTGTACAAAAGAAAACTCAGAGAAAGGGCACCTACATCTTTAGAAAACCCTTGTTTGGCCTGATGAAATCTATATTGAATAGTTCGGTCTTCACTCCGTTCGTTATACGTGACGGACACGAGGCGTGTGTCCTGTGAGAGGCATCATACCAGCGCAACAGCGACTTACCGAGGCGGCAGTGTCATGGTTTGGGGTTGTTTGGCAGCGCTGGGGCACTTCACGTCATTGGTGGGAACGTGGATGGGTCAAATGTTGGAGAAGAATTTCATTTCAAGTGAATTCCAAAGACTCAGATGGACGTTCCAATGACATAACTATTCTAAAAACAGCCAAATGAATATCCGAATGGTCTATGAAGAACAAAATAGATGTTCTCCCGTGGCCAAGCCAATCCCGTGACATGAGTTCTATGGAACATTTTTGGGAAGCACTGGAAAAGGTTCATCCTAGATGTCAGTGAATCTTGATGGACTAGCGTTGAAAAATGGGCTCATATACAAGCTTGCGAACGCTTTATTTCATCATATAAAAACTGGCTCCAAACAGTAATCATCAAAAAAGGTTTCGCAACTAAATATTAAGCATGTAAAACTGCTTTGAACACTTTATCCTCCGCCATGTGTTCTTGTGTACATGAGACTATATACTTCTAAAAAATCAAATTTAGATTAATACTTTGAATGGACGTTATACCATGTATAGTCTGTGAGTTCTACGAATGTTGGCTGACTAGGTGTTTGATAACAATGAAACCACATGTGTACTATTACTTCTGTCCCTCCACTCTATGTACAATATGCCGTAAAAAACTGTTGCCACAGTTTAATCGTTCATGAAGTGTTCATTGAATATCGTTTTTAATGTTCAGAGTAAATTACATTTACGTTTTTGACTGTTACATTATTCTGCTTTGCTTAATTGAATGATATTTGAAAACCCATATATATAGATCATTGATCCGTCACAGTGTGGGAGCACTTCATTGCAATACCTCTGTAGTTAGTAAGGTAAGGCCAGTGTTGCCTGTGTGTCTATCGTCGAAAAGAGAGAGAGCGCGAGAGCTTGGTATGCCGTATCGAGACTTGCATGCTGCCTTTGATAATGTCTTTGTACATCACTTTTCACATCCTTTGTTTCTATGAGATTCTCTCTAGCTGCCACCGTTGAACAACTGTGTGCAAATCTTGTGCACAAGTTAATGTTCAGCATTTCCACGATTGGGATGCTTTAATGGAAATAGAAATAAGAATTTACATTTTCGAAGATGTTTCCTTCTCTATCAAGGGGAGACGCTTCTCTCATCCTCTCTCTGCTACCGTAATCTTCTCGTTATAGGGCGCCTTCGTAATTTGAAGGAAAATGTTTGTGCACTCTTTTGACCGTGGTTATCCTTGCTTAATATTTAAGGTTTGGAGCTAAAGTATATTTCGTCAATTTTTTGTTTCTGAGAAATCAGACCGGTTCATTGCCGAGTTGCGCGCTGTAAATTTAAAGGATGATTTCATAGGTCCCTTTCAAAGTTTTGTGATGCTTTTGCCTTGTTAACTTTAAAACCTCTTCCCACGAATTTCTTTGGAATATCGAATAAAAATTATCGTTTGAATCTCTCTCATCGCTTGTGGAGTTTTACGTGCTCATTGCTACTCATAGTGACTAAGAATTTAAGCATGGCAAACTGCGAGCAAATTTATTCACTGCAGGGAGCTTGTTTATGGAGCCCGTGTTGAACATTGCTCATTGTGTAAACGGAGTAATTTTAGTACGAAATTTAGTCTCGCAGCGTACAAATTCCAAGTCGAGCTCAAATAATTGCACGCTGCGTTTCGTTGTATGCATGCTTGGTCCACGAAATGATACACGGGTGCCAGTTTTTCTGTGCCTGCAACCTTGAAAACGTGGTCTTCAAATCTCCCCTTTTTTTTGCACTCGTATCTTTGGTCTTAAATGATGCCCTGCTTATGAGATGAAGCGGACACTAGACGTTCAGGAAGACCAGTATCAACTGAATTATACCATCAACCATGACATGCTCAACCTAGCGAGTTCGTCTTAGAATATACATCATCTCTGAAGGCGGAGCATGGCGGTAACCTGAACCGAAGTGCTATTTGTGCTGCCTTAGAGCTCTGGGTCGTGCGGGTTTTTCAGAGCCGCGCAGCATTTCATTACACGCTGTTTTTCAGCGTCGCCATTTTGGACGCGGGAAAATGACAGGACAATGTTTGTGTCGGGTAACACTCCGATGTCACGAGAGATGGCCGTGTTAACGGAAATTCTGAAGTTCAGGTGCCGCTGTTGTGCGGCTTTGTTTCTGCTTCTTCAAGAGAAAATTAGGTAAATCTTCTGAAAACTTATTTTAAGTCGTATCGCCTTGCTGCATCAAATTTTTATGAAGAATACCTGTTTTGATTCAGAATACCTGTTTTGATTCAGAATACTGTGTTGTTGTTTGTTCACTTTTGTCTCGCTTTAAACTCTTCTTCTTTAGACGTTGTTAGTAGTAGTAAAAACACACTTCAAACGTTCGGTACAGTCTTTCTGTAGTATTGTTTGGCGTAGAATGGTTCGAGCCTTTATTCAAAATAATTTGAATTATTATTCATTCATATGACTGGAAGTTGAATTACAGCAAAATGCCGTGGTTCTACCAAAAACGAATCTCGTACATGGAAAATCGAAATCATCTCTATCATGTCTAGTATCTACAACACAATGTGGAAGCGTACGGCTGACACTACATTCGTATCATTCAGTTTCATGCCAATCATCTCAAATGATGCCAGGAGTGGCGAAAAATTTTCCGCTGCTAAAAGTTTTCCTCTCGCAAGGCTGGTGAGAATGGCTGGGAGCGGCTTTAGTAGTTTCCTTGACTCACGTGCGTTTAATGTTTTCTGGTCACTAGCGCTAACCAAGATTACGAGGCCGTTACCGTGAACGGTTCACAAGGGCGCAAATGGACTGCAGGTACGAGGAAGCAGCGCGCTCTCTCTCTGTAATTCAATTGCAGTTTAAAGAGCGGTAACTGGTAGCGCATTTATCCGTTCTTGAGTAGTAGGTTTTTCTTGAATTTCTACGCTTGTATGATTTATTTTCGAAATGTTTGAGTAATCAAGGTTTTAAATATCCTTGAGTATTCTATCGTATGCTTCTGTTTCAGTTACGACAGCGATGTCCGGACAGCAGAGGGGACCGCTACATGCTTTTCACAGCCGAGGACCCCCCCAATCACATCAAGGTGAGCTACAGAAATTTGCTGGAGGGCTGTTCTCTCCTCGGCCTTAGGCGTGCGTAAACTGCCTTTACACTCTCACGTCGGTTGTAGCGAGCGCTTTGAGGCGAAAGTGTAGCGTGGCTCAAAATTGCTGTAGTTGTTGGGAAAAGTTTCCTGATAGTTTTTCAGTTTGGCGTTCAGTTGCCAGCGTTGTGCCAGGTCGTTATTCCAGAGCAGGATGTTCATGCCGCGATTTTTTTAACGAAAAATATCCTAAAACTGGGGTTACATGGATCATCAAGCGTGTCTTAACTCAGTTGGAAGTATGTTTAATTTTTTTGACGTTTCCAAAAGATAGTTAAAGCGTTCACCTTGTTATCGTATGGATGATTCAGTTTATTTACAATATGAAAGTTTAAATTTGTCAGCGCACCAGCGTCGTTTTTCAAATTGTTTTTAGATTAGTTTTACTTGTGCGATATTACTTCAAACTCTGTCGTTTTGACGCTTCCACTTTTGAAGCGAAGCTAGCGTTGAATACCGTAACATGTCTCGTTGGGTGAGTCGTTGGCGTATGAAGTGAATATTTCAACATGAGTCGTACGATTGTAAGAGAAATGCAGGATGCCAAATGTTATCACAGAAAAGTATGATTTTACAGAGATTAACTTATGATTTCGGGGATTTTTCTCGAGATTATTTTTTATCATAGCATTTCATTTTTGTATTCCGCGTCTTCGTGGTACGAGCATGTCTATTAATTTAAGGCCCAAGAAAATTGATTCAGAGTTCTGCGATGGTGATTCCATACTCGTAGTGTATTTCATTAAATTTGTTTTGTTTAGATTTGAAATGTGTTGAAAAATAGTCTAAGTGTGACGCTATGCTTTGCATGTCCTCCATTTTCTGTTTGAAACCATCATGCGCGACTGCATTTGTACATGTCAAATTTACCTCAAAAACTCACAGACTTTTGGGCAACTTATTTTACGTAGAAACTCATTTTTCTTTCAGTAATTTCTAGCGTGTCCCATTAGAATCCTCCTTATTTTGATGATCGTTCCTGAAGAAGCTCCGATGTTGCTACTGATTATCCCAGGAAGAAAAAGAAGTGGAAGAAGAAATCTCCCTAATTTGTCACGCCTTGTGGATAAACAATCAATTTTTCTCAAGTTCTCCTTGATGGGTATTGAGAATTACTCGACCCTAGAGCGAGTTTCCTGTGACAAAATTCCGCCGTCGTTGCCAAAATTAGCAGTGAATTAATGAGGCATTTTGTGCAGGCCGGATGGAAGGAGAATTTGGCCACATTCATGAACGAGCTGAAGAACATCAAAGCGACTGGCCTAAGCACCATCGGACCTGCCATCAGGAACGTCTTTGATGTGCTCAATATCAACAGGATGCAGTCCGGTGAGAATGTCAATTGTTCATAAACGTTTCTTTGAGCGTGGGTTCAACGCTCGGATTTATCAGCTATATCGAAACACCTAAACAGGTGCGACAAAGGAGAACAGGTGCCTTGAAGTATACGTGCTCGCGATTCCAGGTTGGTAGTCCTCAAATCCTGTCGTACTCTAGTCAGGTATTCAGGATAAATAGCATCCTTGGTTTCGCATCTATTCATCCACACCTCTCATTATATTAGCAAGATGCGCGAAGCTATTGTGACTATGTTTTGAAGTATGAGAATCCTTGCTTGTCTATAGGCATCCCATTTCCAGTTCCTTTCGGTGGAGGTGGTTGTGTCGATCCAATGGCCTCATTCGTGAATGTGTTCCATTGCTATTTCGCTTTGTAATATCTTTCGCAGAGATCGTTTTAAGTTTTCTGATACCTGCTGGACTGGATTATAAAAATTATAATCGTCGCAGCAATATTTTTTCAATCCTTATATATAGTCTGTTCGCCTAAGCACTGGGAGCAGCTTCTAAGGTGTAGTACATTTACTTCACCATGTATGAAAGAGTGGATGATGTTTAGCCTCAGTTTCTTCTTTTGTACCTCGATTTTCCCGAAAAAATATGGTCAACGAACTTAATAATTTTGAAGCGTTTATGTACGTTAATGTGGCTCTCTGTCAGATAATGCTTAAATAATTATTGTACGACTCATTATTCACTTTTATATATATGCTTTAAATTTGGTATCAATCATCATTCTTTCTTGGTTTCGATAGAACCATCTTGCACTCGACAATTTCTGTACGTTTGAACATAACTTTGATTCGGAACATATTACAAAATAGGGAACGGAAGTTCCAGTCATATTTGTCTGCCGAACCATCCCGTTGACTACGGTATAGTGGCTACGGTGTGGTTCCAACTAGAACAAGACTCTCTTGATAATAGTCGTATTTTTCTGTATAAGTTTTCAGGGTCCTACGTTGATAAGAGTCCGTCCTATGGTAATGATTTTACATGTCATAATGTTCTTTGCCATACTTGCTGGTATCAGTGCCTGTTACGATTCATTTTTTGCATTTACCTACCATTTTTTTGACGTCTTGATAGTGTCAAGTGTACAACGCTGTTCTGTGTGGTAATATTTTAGTTGTTTCAGTACGAAGTTTAATAGTTTATTTCTATAGGTTACTGGTGCCAACTTATGCTTTCATTCGACGAAAATTTAGAAGAACTTATGGGAGATGTTTTTTCTCATCTTCTCGTTTTCCAAGCATTATTTTCGTGTCTCAGTTCTAGCCAGTAAATCCCCAAGTTTGTTCAAAAATAAGCGAGGATCATTTTTCCTTCACTGTTAATTCTTATTTATTTTACTTATTGAAAACAATGACGGCTTTCTTTACGTTCTCTATACAATACTAACACAGGCGAGCCTTGGCAAAGAACTTTATCTTCATTTAAAAAAACGTAAAAACTCTTCAACTTATATCTGCAAGACATATAATTTCCTTGTTTTTACCTCACCTAAATTTTTACACGTCATTTACGTGTATTTGCAGGCATCGACACGTACGGCGCGGGCAGATCTCCTTTTTTCCTGGAGCCTTCGCTGATCGTGGTGATCACGGACGGTGGTCGCTTGACAGCGTCCGCTGGTATCCAGGACGAGGTAGTGCAGCTCTAGAGTAACTCGAATGTTTCCCCTGGGGTGGAGAGGTGTACCTCTCGCTTCATTGTTGTTGACGACTCCTAAATTTGAGGCGGATGGGGATACTTGCGTCAGGATGTAGAAAGAATTTTTATTCGTCCTTTCTACAGTACGAAGTGTTGTTATCTCGAATTTGTTAATTTATCTGTATTCCAAGTTTGGATTGAGACAATTGTTCTAGCAAGGGAAAGTGGTTTCGTGGAAAGTACCGACATTCGAGCGGTGTTTAGAATTAAGTGAACAAAGCGATATTACTTATTGATGGGTTATGTCCCCAAGAGCCCGGGCAATCACTTTCTGAGCCATAAATCTCATAGTTGCTCAGGTGGACAAATAATAATCGAGATATTCCTGCTGCCCCACTTGACCCAGAAGCCTTGACCATGCGCGCTCGACGTACAGTACGAAGTTCGAATGAACGTTAAGGATTGTTGTAATAAAAATTTGGTTTAGATTTTTTTCAAGGTTATAATTTTTTTGTATGAGCGCATTTGTTTCGTGTCGTTTTATCCTATTTTAAAATTTAATGACCGCTTGTGAACGGTAGTAAAGTCAGTCAGCCTGCGGGTGTCGCTTTCAAGTGTCGAGGATAACATGTCAGTAGTTTGCTGTGTGGAGAGAGCATAGTGATGCTGGGGTTCCATGAAGAAGGCATTATGAGATTGGTGTTAATAATTTATTGTATACCAGTGGTCTCAAATGAGATCACTCAATGAGATAGTTTTTTGAAAAACCTGTACACAATCATAGGTATCTAGCATATTACTACATTCGTACCCGTGTGGAATGTTATTGAAGAACTTTCGAAAATTGCAAGTTTATGACGGGGGGAAAACAAGTTAAGCCTTTATGACCTGAACAGACGTGCATGTCTCATTTCAAATAATATACATTCCATGATAGTTGAAAGCATTATTGGGACCAACATGTAGTGTCCGCTTCATTAAGATTCATAATTATGATACTTTTTTTACGAGAACTGCTTAGATATTCAGGTACGCTTACGTTACAGATGTGCAAATAACAAGCAATGCATAAAGATTATTTTCTTTCACATGAAAGCTAATTCAGGGCATGAAGGGTATGGGGTTAAGGCTGCAGCGGCTGGATACGCAAAGTTTCGATTTCGACCTCAATGCTAGACTGTCAGCCCATGACAGTGTGGCCTAACGCTTACACCATAACAGAGGTGTGGTTGTTGGGGAAGATCCATTAAATTTTATCTTTTTAAAGTCGAAGGAATGAGATTTGGCTCATGTGTTTGTGTGAATACTAACACATTTCCGGCCAGGCTTCTAATGTAAGGCTTTGGTGTTGTATCATAGTATCATATTACCATCTGGATATAAACTTGCACGAGAGTACCGAGGTCACTGTACCGGAAACAATCGTGCTTAAAGTCATTGTGTGTGTGTAAATTTCATTTAATTTTGAATGTGACTTACACTTATGATTTAACAATCTTAAGTGACTCCTATTTTTGAGGTGATGGGAAGTGAGTGGTCTTATCTAACGATTTAACAAAAACTTATTGGTCTATATGTACGAATTAAAGATTTAGCGAGTTTACTCTCTTCTTCGAATACATTGATTAGCTTTCACTGACATTTTGAGTGCCTCTAACTTGACGAATGTGTTACAGATGTTCAGTGGACACAAGACCTCGAACATTCCGGGCGCAGAGCTCACCAGAGAGATGTACAGATGGGACCAGAGGCTCTTCGCGCTCGTGCTCAGGCTGACTGGTGAGCGTGGCTGCAGCTGGTCTTAATGCTAGCGAGGATGTGGAGCGAGCGAAGAATTTGGCGACTCTAGTTCTTGTGGACTAGACTCCAGCTATGTCTCTGATCCTGCAATGCCTAGTACACTCCAGCTATGGCTCTGATTTCGTGTTTTTATTTCGGGCAAAAATTATATCAATTGCTCACCAATACCGCTCCAGTTCCAACCAAGTGAAATTTGCCTTCTCGAGTAGCTTTGGCTCCTCATCTCATCTCTGGATGCCGGAGTCCGTTTGGGAGTTTAATGGGATGAGCCAGCGGGTGATTTTATGGTTGTCTTTATATGATTTGGATCTAAAATAACGACGATGGATTTCTATCGGATATTTAATTGGGATTTGATTTGTCCATTTTCTTGGCTACGTCATTTGGATTTTACTTAGTAATTAGTAATTTATTGAGAATTTGTAACCTCCGGTAACAGAGAAGTGTTCATTACTGAACTGTACGAGAGGTGAAAATGACTTTCCAAAATATGTATGATAGAAATTTACAGCGTGGGATTAGCCTTTTTATTTTTAAAATTAGAGACATTAAAATTTTCAGCAAATATCACGCTGAATGAGTCACTTGCGGTATAAATTACGTGTGGAGTTGCTATGATGCTCGTTGAAAGTCTTCGTTTAGTTTTGCCGGTGGAACGGATCCTGCATATACTGCACCAACTTCAAAGCAGTGACTACCTTTAGCTTGATACGAAGTTTTAACGAAGGAAACGTTTCTGCAACTGCTGCTCATCCACTTGCAAAACTTCAAGTACCTGTAGCTTGGTGTGTAGGTTTGACTAGGGAACAGAAACTGCAGATGCTGCCTAGGTAGAACTGGCGAAACAGACGCTACCTCAAGCTTGACGTGTAGAAATTAGCCTGGCTGCTGAAAGGGCCTTCCGGACCAAAAGGATTGAAATGACTAACAACATTCCTTGCAGGCACCCCTGCGCAGGACCCCCCTCCGCCCCCAGCTCCCCCCAACGGCAGCG
>VOMN01098085.1:0-28837 GCA_014899125.1 Orchestia grillus | reverse complement strand
CCCAGTGTAATTTGCAAGCAAAGTTGTTCGTTTCATTTATTTCTGATGAAGTGATTCAACAGAACTGTTTTTGTAAAAGGAGTAAATTTGTGCGCGACTTGCATTGATAAACATGTTAGTTATACGATATGGTTGCCCTCGACTTCACTGACACGACTGGGATGCTCAACAAGCGACTTGCATGAGCTACTGATAATTCTTTAGTGGTCTCCCCGATGCAATTTATGAGTTCAGGGGTCCTAGTTCTGGGCTGTTTGGTCCGGTCGATTTTTCAATTTTCCAATCTCTTATTATAACTTGATGACTTACCAGGCGAGCATTCGGTCGACTTTCAGAATTTTTTCTGTAACAGGATGTCTTGCCTGCCTTATTTAGTTATATTCTAAATCGTTATTTTATGTTTCTGTGAATAAATCTATAATTAAGGATCCATTTTCAATTGTACATATAGACGACATATGTGTTTTCCTCCTCGAGTGCTAAAAAATATATTCTATCCTGCATGCAGTGTACATATAAGTACGTTTTCTGTTTCTACTGAAGTTGCATTATTATGCAGCTGTACACTTTTATTAACTGAAAACTAAATAGTTGAATTTGTTTGTAGTGCGCTAAATTGCCAGAGGTACACTGCACGAATATTTGTTTCCTCTCACTGCAACAGACAAATGTGCGTTCAAAATGGATGTCGTATTCATTCTACATTCTACGGCTACTCCATTTTTTTAGTATCTTTTGCATAGAAACTTCTCCAAATCAATACCTAAAATATAAAAATTATAAAGATAAAAAATATTTAACGTTTATTGATTAGATACTGTGAAGTAATTCTGAGTGTGTTCGTGCTGACAGGGGTGAGGCTCTAAAAACTTTGCAACTAGTAAGCCAAACAAAATCCTCATGAGCGAGAAGACGGAAAACCAACTCGCTTCGTAAATAAAAAGTCTCGCATTACTTTGCAGTATAAAACAGTGTTGTGTGTTCGTATACCATGTAAATTATGTATGTGCTCCGGAGGTATGTGATGTACAAAGCAAGGTGCAGAGCCGCAAATTGCACCGTATTCAACAATCATGATCTGCTTCGTGTATTTATAAATCCCACTCTCTTATGTCCCTCGCTCCTTAAAGGTGAACTGAAAGGGATCGACCTTCAGTATCTCCTACAAGCACACAGGATGACCTCGAAAAATGCCCGCGACTTTAAATTTCATCGTAGCTGGACCTTCTCTCGCCCAGTTCTGTGGGCAAATGTTCATAAGTTGCATCAACAGGTAAGCAGACAAGTTCATTATGCAACATCAATTGGTCATGTGTGTATTTAATATTTCATTAAATTCATGATGAATGAAAACAGTTGAAATTCCGTGTATTCTTTGCAGGCTTGGATTATGCACGTATCTTTTAAGGGGAAATGAAGGAAAGGAAGCTGCAAACACTGATTTTCATAGTAACTTTTTTCCACGAAACTGATCACTGCGTTATTTCTGAAGAAACCAAGTAAAGGAAACAGACTAAAAGCTAATATTTCTTATAATAATGTATGTAAATAGTATTATAGTCCTACAATACCTGTGGACCATAAAATAGGTAAATAGCCTTAATAAAATAATTTAGTATTCATGATAGTTGAAATAATTAACATCAAAAGTCGATCTCCACGTTTTTCGTGGGCATACTGTACATCGACACACTGTACATTGCTACGTGTACACGCCGTACATCGACAAATGGACGCGCTGTACATCGACAAATGGATACGCTGTACATCGACGTGTATGCGCTGTACATCGACACGTGTACACGCTGTACATTGACACGTGTATACGCTGTACATCGACACGTGGACACACTGTACATGACAAGTGTACACGCTGTACATGACAAGTGTACACTCTGTACACGACTCGTGGACACGCGGTACAGCGCTCGTTGGAAGAAACATAGATGTAAGTCCCCATGTTTGGTGTGTGTGTTAGCAGTGTCCGTTCTCGCGATGTGTCAGTCTAGGGAGAGAGAGTCCCCCCAGTTGCTGACGTATAGCACAGGGAAACAAAATTCGTAATCAAGAAGTTTATAAACTTAATGGATATTCCACAAATACAAGTGTTCTTATTCATATGATAATTGCGTATGCGTGCGTATTAACGAAATATGCATAGAAGACAAAGAAAGCTATGATAAAATTAGAGTAAATTATATTTTTCCAATAATTATGAGAGGATGGTGTGTCTGTAAAACATACAAATATTACATAATTTTCATTTTCTGCTTTGTAGCTTAGCCTTTTTTCGTTTAACAGCGATCTATTTGTTCGTAGGGGTCAATAAATGATCGGATAATTCTAGCTGGAATTTTGTTCTATTTTTCTTCGCACACGTTCTTTAGATTCGGAATGTTTGTCGGAGCTTTCGATTGGATCTGGATGTTCAAATGTTGCAAATTCCCTGTTGGGCTGATGTCTTGGGAGTGATTTTGCCAGCTTAGTGTGTGCAGATAATTGCTAGCTAGCCATTCTTTCACAGGTCTCGCTAAATGTTTAGCGTCGTTGCTTAGATCGAAGACCCTGGTCAGAGGACCATCCTGCTTTCCAGCCGAAACAGACAAAATTGCGTTCAAAATGGATGCCGTGTTCATTCTGCATTCTATGGCTACAGCATTTTTTCAGTATCGTTGGCAGAGAAACTTCCCCAAATCAAAACGTTTCCACCACCAAATTTCTCTGTTGGAATTGTGTTCTCCGGTTTGAGGGCCGAGCAATCTTCCACTTGGACACTTGATTTATTGGGATTACGTCCAAACGGTCCAATTTTAGATCACCTGTCCACGAAACTCTAACTCAGAATGACTGCTGCCAATCCGCATGCACATGCACAAATTGTCAACGGGTCACTCTGGGCTTTACGATGGTTGTGGAGACTTCCTAGCTGAGTGCGACTTCAAATAGATCGAGCGGATGACTTTGCAGCTTATTTTGTTCGTTTAGTAACTGTGATTCTAAATGCAAATAAATCTTTTTACTATCCTTTGTAAGTTACCATTGAACTTTGTTTACCTCGTCGCCTCAAGTCTCTCGACTGCTCACGGAAATCTTGCGTGGAGCCAATATTTGTTTGTTGAACTGTGTTGACCTTCCTACCTATTGCAGTAACTGTACTGATATTAAGAAATGGAACATTTATGTCTTCAATTATTTTTTTGAAGCTTTTAACGTTTTTCCAGTGTCTAATTATGAGTTGTTTTTTCGTACGTAATTCTTTTTTTTTGCATTTTATAATGATGATAACCTGACTCGACCAAATGTAAATGCAAGATGTATAGCGTATTTTTTTAGTTGACAGTAACTGCTTAATACATTACGCAACTTTAGAACACATAAAATCTGCAATTTATGAAATAAAAACAATTGAGTGTTTTAAAATAGAGTTTTTATACTACGAATATGTGTTTTCCTCCTTGAATGTTAAAAAATATATTCTATCTTGCATGGAGTGTACATATAGGTATGTTTTCTGTTTTCTACTGAAGTTGCATTATTATGCAGCTGTACACCTTTATTAACTGAAAACTAAATCGTTGGATTTGTTTGTAGTGCGCTAAATTGCCAGAGGTACACTGCACGAATATTTGTCTCCCCCAACTGCATGCTACAGGACACATAAAAAAGTACCTTTGTTAATTCCGACACCTTATACCGATGGATTTCTGATGCGCTGTAACTACCGACGCATGCAAGGAATGCGAGGCTTGAGTTTCCTTTTCCAAGGGAAGCACTCCGTGGTTACGTGAAACTCAGCCCCTGAGCTTGGAGTCGAACCCTTACTTCCCAGGTGCGCGGCTGTCATGTTAAGCCAGTACACCATGGATCCAAAAGATATAGAGGTCTGCAATGCTGGTCCCAGGAATCTGTTGTGATTTTATAAATAGATCAAATCTTTCCATTTCTATTCAGTAGCTGTCGTATGAACGGCTAAAGTACAGTACTACCGAACAATGCTAGAAATTTATGCAATTCTAATTCTTCCTGATTCTTCTAAATTACTTTCTCACTTTCAGTAGATGAACAATGAATGCGAAATGAACACGTAACACCCGATTTGACCGACGGGTATACCAATGAAATAATTCATTGATTTTAGGTAAAGGTTTGCTTGCGTGTCGACGCTCACACATCACTTGCGATAAAAAATATCCCTCCTATACGAATATTGAAGTAACTAAGACTATAAGCCCGAGTAAAGCAAGAA
The DNA here is from genome assembly GCA_014899125.1 of Orchestia grillus. Lineage (NCBI taxonomy): Eukaryota > Metazoa > Arthropoda > Malacostraca > Amphipoda > Talitridae > Orchestia > Orchestia grillus. Next base: position 24,591 of record VOMN01098085.1, on the reverse strand, counting down.
AGCAAACACGAAGAAAGATGTCTAACTTCAAAATGCAAAAGTGTCTTTGAATTCAAACCTGACCTTGCTATGAAGCAACCTAACTTTGGAGCAGCCAAACTATGGAGCAGCCTAACTATGGAGCAGCCTAACTATGGAGTAACCTAACTATGGAGCAGCCTAACTATGGAGCAGCCCAACTATGGAGCAGCCTAACTATGGAGCAGCCTAACTACGGAGCAGCCTAACTATGGAGCCTAACGCAAGGAACGTGTACACGTATGGCGCATAGCGCGACAAGCGTGTCAAGCTGCCTCTTCTGCCGGCGTAGCAGGCAGTGACGACCGAGGTACTTCTAAAAAATAACCGAGACACTAAAATATGGGAAAACTTTACCATCTAAAATTGATTCGTTATCAATCGGTCTCGTCTGAGCGATTGTGCTGGCTCGGTTCTGAGCAGAGCAACACCACGTACAACAATTTCCAAACATACCTAGAGTTTCAATAAGATTTGCCTGTTTTAATGATTACGCAACACCAACCTTTCATTCAAATAGTATGTTTAATTCGTACATGAAAGATAATCGACTTTTTCCTGACTTCAGCAGGAGCATCTAATAGTGTCCTACTTATTTTCAAAGTAATCCTTGTCACTGAAAACCTGCAAAGCTTTAATTGCCAATGCGAACCTGTGCCTTGTGCGTAAATGATGGTGACCTCCAGGGCACGCACTCTTTCCTTCAGTCTCGAGCTCCTAGATGTCGCTTCTGCTTCGTCTTTACAGTTCTTCACGTCCCAGCTCTCTTGTTATAGTTGTGTGTTGCCCTCGCGGTCGTGTGTTGCCCTCGCTGTCGTGTGTTGCCCTCGCTGTCGTGTGTTGCCTTCGCTGTCGTGTGTTGTTCTTGCTGTTGCCTAAGCCTTGGCGTGTCATTTTGTGCTGACAAAAGGAAATTTGTACACAACAATATGTGCATAAAAATGATTCGAAATTCATATGTTATTAAATCTGACTATATTTAAGTATGAAACCATGTTTTCAAAAAATAAAAATAATGCTGTAGAAAATTGGTAGCTGAGATATCTTGCTTAGTTTCGAGTTTTTCCTTGCAGGTTTGAAGTTCGTAAACTTCTTGATGAAATTATCAGTGTGTATTGTTCCAGAAGGGAGGTATGAACATTAATTAAAAATTGGTGAAATGAGTTACCTTTTGAGCCTAAGTAAGCGTATTGGAACATAGACTTACTAAACGTTATAGCTACAGTAATTGAAGGCAGCTTTCGAAGGTTGACAATTTCGAGCACTGGCGACAGAGTACTCAATCTGTGGTGATCTGCGATGCGGTATTGATTCTGGCCCTGAAAACTCCCAGAACCCATTTTGCAAAACAAGACTTTGGAAGCAAGAACACCGGAGGAAATCCTCGCTTTCTGTGAGGAAAATACCAACCCTCCATCCCTGTACGACCTGCTGCAGCTCTCAAGTCACATTACTTCACACCTTTACATTACTTGAACAATACTAATGGGATTAAAATCCCTTTTCGTCATTTGGTACGATATGCAACGAGTGAAGCACCAGATACAGTTAGCAAGTTCGTGTTTTTTCATTCGAACATTCAATCAAAGACGCGAGCACCGACGAAGAGAGACGTCAGTTAAATGCGAGAAATAAGTTCAAACATTGCAGGGTTAAATGGAGGGAAAATGATACGACAGTATAATGTGTCATTTATTTTTTCTTCTCAAATTAAACGGAATAGACTCCGTCAGAAGTGTTGCTTTAACTTGGCTCAATCTCCTTGGAACTCAAGTGAGCGAGGAAAGAGAAATGCAAATACAAAGATATTCTTGTCGCAAATGTCAGGCACGACACGCCGGCCTGCTGTGACAAAAACCGTCGTGGATCCGAGGCCGAAGCTCACGGAGCTGGACATAATTCAACGTCGTGTGATGTTCCAAATTTTAAAATTATATTGGAAAAGTTTAATTTCAGTTCCGTTTAGTACAGCCTGTTTCAGTCACATCGTTAAATGTATATAAAGAACATGAAAAATAAGCACAAAATTCTCAAAGTAAAACCAGTAACGGATTTCTCAGCAAGTCCTGGTGAATTTGTGGAGGGCAGCTCAGGTCTATTTTGGGGAAGCGCCGCGTGACGAATGCTACCCTGGGCCAAGTTCAAGTCGCCCTCCCACCTCAAGCAGTGCGCAAAGTTCCAAAAAAACCTGCAGAGTGAAGGTTCCCCATCAGCGATCAGAGGCGTTTTGGGGCCATAGAATGATGGGTTTTACACAAATCACACAAAGACTCACGTTGTGCAACGGAAAATGTGTACAAATGTGCAGAAAGTACGCAACCCTTATTAATTTAACAAAATTAGTTTACAACGCCTTACGTCTACTTAATTCTATGTACCGGCAATGCTTTACAACCATATTTTACATGCACAAAATAGTGCAGAAAATAACCACATGTACTTAGTTAGAGCACGACTCTTTGGTTTCTTGCTCGTGAGTCGACACCACGAATTCATGAAAAAATAAACAGAAATAAAAAAATCTGGAAGCTGACCATGACTCGGTTCGTGCGTCTTATAACACAAAAAAAAATTTTCACTTTTTTATTGGGAAATTAACTAGTGCCTAAAAGTTTTTTTTTAATTTTCGTTGTAAATCTCCCGATTCAGCTCGTTGTCTAGTTATTTTACATTCGATAGCTGACCAGTGCTTTTCGTAAGCAGACGCACCCTTCTTTGAAAACTTAACTCAGATTTAGTTACCAAAACGTTAAAGTTTAGTGGCCGACGGCATCTCGCAGAGACAAAAAATTAAAGAATGATATCGACAGAAAGAACAAAATTTCGAAAATATTTGTGTGCGAATTCCTTCTGAGATGAAAATATGACAGTGAAATTAACACTACTATTACTTTCTTTGATTTTGTAACTTTCCCACGGCAGCGATATCGGGCGACCTCAGCGATGAGGTTCAGGAGAGGAATAGAAATTTTAAGAAGTACAAATCCCATCTGGTAGTTTTCCATTTGCAGGATTTTCTGTACTCCTTTACCATGAGGGCATCGATAAATTATTGTTACAGGCTTTGGTTCACTGTCAGCTGCAGTTTTAGTTCCAGTTTAAAAGTCGTTTTCAGAGTCAGATTCATTTTCAGTTTACACGACATCTTTTTTTGTGCAGCTAAAGTTATAAGACTAGCTCGGGAATTCTACCTGTCCTATTTGTGTCGCTGAGTACCCCAAATGCGCTGAAGGACAATCCCCTTTAGCGCAATCCTCGGCGGGGCATAGAGGCAGGGGAAGCAAGGCCTGTGGGGCTACCAGACTGCGACACTTTGACGGCGGTTCTCCATACCGCAAAAATTTCATGTCGACGAATATATGTAGTGAATGTAAAAATTAAAAATTTTGTTTTCACAAATTTGATTGCCCTATTTTCTTTCTATCAGAACTAGCATTTTCGATTCATGAACACAAACTTGACGAAAACTTGAAAATTTGCATTCATACATGATAATGCTTTGGTTACATTAGGTTAGGTTAGAAGATCGCGTGTACCATATATGGCCCACTGCAGAGGCCAAGTGTTAAACAACAACAGCACCCACCAAGAAGTCTTGCTGATCCTACGGTAGGAGGCTAAGGTGGCCACTGAACTGTAATTTTCTGAGGTACCATGACGAGGCTAGCCACTATTGGCACACCAGCAGAGGTACCCTACAAATCTCATGAGGAGCGCCAAGTCCTTAAGATTTATCAGGATCTCGAATGGATTTACTTCGAGGATTTTTTGTTTTCATGTGTTTTTTATCCAGACTTATTTCTCATTTCTCTCCAGCGTGCGCACTTCAGGCATCTGTCTCCTGCGCGAGAAAAAGGATCGAGATGGTCTTGCAATTTTACAAACAAATAACCTAAAGACCCTATCAGAGAACATGACTAATCATTGACGTGTGCAGCTGAAGGTGCTACGGAGAACCACTTGTTTCATCGAGTTATGTTGCCAAAAACAGACCCTTTCAACACACCTTCACGTGTGGGAACCTGTCATATCAGTCTGTAAGCAAAAGTGTCCATGATGTTTTAAGGCTGCACACTTTGGTGTTTGTGTTTATATTTATTTTAAAAGTGTTGTATAAATAATTATTTACACTTTTACATGCCAAAGTAATTGTTTTATGGCGTTGAATCAAACAATGCAGTGAATGGCTTATGGCCTTCATGAACACTGCTCAAGATAGTACTTTTCATTTGATTGCTTCTGTAAAAATTTAAGTAACTTGTGGATAATTATAAAAACTAAAGGCGTACATGAAAAATGAATTTTAAATGATCACGGAAAAAGGAGAGACGTAAAAGCAGGGGAAGAATCAAGTACTAAAGTGTTGAAGTTAAAAGAAATCCGATGTTAACAAGAATTGCAACAATACAATGGCCGAAGTCACGGCCTATATTGATGAAGCCCATGTTGACAGTATTATTGACATTGTCGAGAGAGCTCATGAATCCCTGATGTGCACTTCAATGAAGAATTAACGCCACTTTATGTGATTGTAGCAGGAGTCTGCTAGTTTATTCCTAACGAATACTTTTCACCACATCAAAACACGGAACATTTGGCAATTTTCTTTAAAGTATGCGATCCCCAAAATTTTTTCTAATGTGTAGCACAAATTCAAGTGATGCCTTAGTAACGCAGTGCACATGCGGCAATTTTATCACGCTCGAGTTACAGAAATGAAACTGGCAGCACCAGCGTCTGACTGATGCCACCTCTTTATGACATTTGGAGAAAGGAATTTTAACTTAATGCCGTTGCTAAACTTTTAATTAAGGTGGAGCCTTTTAATTAGAAAAATTTCAGAGAAAAAAAGGCCAATTATTTTGCTAAGAATTGTCCCTATTACCTGCTGCTAACCATTACCAGTTTCCAGGGTAATGAAATAAAATCACAAGCTTTTTCAACACCCGTGTTGCGTTGTTTCTTCTTGGGTGCTTCACATGATTGACAGACGACTGTACTTGCTCTTTAGATGCGGCATAATAAATATGGAATCAAGTACATGGGATAGTCTTTAAAAATTACCTTTTTTTAGAATGCGAAAGTTATTAATCTACATCGTGTTTTGTAGAGTATTTACCCGACTTTCCAACTCAAATTTTCGTCCCGAACATAGCCTATTCATGTAAATTTCCGGACCTTGAATTTAAATGTAATACACATATGAAGTTTCTGTTTCCAAGTCAACAATTACTAAGTCAATAAATAATAAAGCTGCGATACCCTTCACCCGTCATTTCCTTCACTGGTTTCCTTAAGAAAAAACAATAACTTCAATAACAATTATTGATGCCCAATCACCCACAATGTACAGAGAATTATGTACATACACTCAATAATTATTTACAAAAAGTGCAACAGGTAAAAGCTTATCCAGAAACACAGCATCATAAGATTTGCTATTAAAACATATGTTAACTAATTCACTTTTTGTCTGGCGAATTTGGCCGAGCTAAATCTTAAGAGGCTACGAAAAAACAGTAAAGTTTGCCTCAGAACATTTCGAATGAAAGTTGTTAGCGCCCACGCACTCTCCCACAGATCAGGCACGCAGCGAAATCAGGATGGTTCGTTTTAGATCAGAAATATTCTTCTCCACACTCGAGACCCCCGCGACAACATTTGAAGCTCAACACACTGGGGTATTTTATGCACACTGTAAGTTAGGCACATCAATTAAACGTCGAATGGCATCCCACTTCACTTCCACTTGGGAAAGGAAATGTTTTCAATTTCGAATCTCCAGCTTTATACGCAATGCACTGCAACACAAACAGCTGTCTGTCTGACGGCTTAACAACTGAAGTTCATTTTCACAGTTCTCATGGAGGTTTTGTCTTCAATGGAGGTTCATATCTTCAATGGAGGTTCTTATTTTCCATAGAGGTTCAGTATTAAAATTTAAGAAAAGAGATCGAATTACTTGAGGGGATGAATGACAAAACAAAATTAGTTCAACTAGCGCAAATGTTTAACAACCGTATCCGACTCAGAGGTATGTTAGAATCACGGAAAGCATCCTCAAGAAATGCAAAAACAGAGCAATGACATGGACTGGCAAAGTGACGAAGTTACTTGCGAAGGAGATCTCCGAACGCTGATCTCTTCTACGAGACGGAAAAACATGTAGGAAAGAGAAATACCCGACTAAAATAGCAAAAAGAACCATGCCTACAACAACCTCAAGCAAAAGTGTAGCTGATTCTACGGTGGGTGGCTAGGGTTGTCACTGTGGAGTGGTAGTTCTCCGAGTTACATTCATGAAGATCGACCTCATGTCATATTCTTCTCAGCCATGCACACAGGGGCCCTGCATATATTCCAGCGTTAACTCCCCAGTATGCGTAACAGATTCATCCCCTTCAGCCGGATAGTCGTATCACACCCCCTCAGTTGCTCAATACAACAGCTTAGCATCAAATATGTTTTCAAGAGTCTTCGAGTGAACTAGCTTAGCTTCTTCTAATTCCTTTGTACGTAGATGATCGGCGAGCGTGGAAGCAATTCTGGCTTGCTTCGAGGCATCGCTTACCCGCTCGGCCTCACCCGAGCTTCCTCTGCTTGGCATCACTGTGCGTTGCCATCTCCGATAAGAATTCTGCACAGAACTCCTTCTTTCGGTCCGGGGTAGTAAATTAGCACCATTGGGAGTGCGCTCAAGCCGGTCATGTTCGATCGGTGTTTTGATTTTGGATGTTTTCGGTAGAGTGAAGTGCAAGTCACAAAGCTACCGACCGTCTCAGTAAGTGCTCTCTTAGGATGACGAGGCTCTTCTTCATTGTATGTGTTCCATGTTTCGTCATCAAGATGAACAAGTCGGCCAGAAAGGGAGAGATTGTGTGACTTTTTCACTAGAAATAAGTGAATTCTGTGTCGCATCAGTGAAGAATCAGTCTACACGTCCATCAGAGTTAAATTCTAGCATCTTTGAATTGTTTCTCGTTTTGATTAATCCCAGAGAAAAAATAACCACATGATTTTTATTTACCACGTATTCAACAAAATTTTAATTTAAGGGAGGGCTGGAAACTTCAAAATTTTACATCAATATCGACGTGTAACAGCTTAGCAAGGTTATTAGAACTACAATGAAACAAAGCACACTACCCAAGAAAAGATTCTTAGCATAAAATCAAAGCTAGGAGACTTATGCAGCAATCAACCGGGTGCACCACAAAGGTTTACCTTCAAATATTTTTCATTCGATAGAAAACGACGATGGTAGAAAAACGAAATATGGTAAGCAGATTCTGAATTTAAATAAGCTATGACATGCAACACTTCGACTTGAACGTAACCCTGTGGGAAAGTCCACTTGATTCATGCCTGGGCTTGAATGTTGTCAGATTTCTGTCCCAAAATTTATTCAAACTCGCCTCGCACCTTTTCTAAATCACATTGGAATTGTGAAATTGTGAGTTTGTGCACTGTCATGAGGAAACACACGTTGAGTTTTTGTCACCCAAGGTGCTACTTTTTACAGCAATGTCAACAGATAAACTTTTCACTTCGCATGGACTCCGTCACAATGAAGACCATTAGAGATTTTGAGCCATTTGGTACTACAATAGGTTGTACCATAATACCGGTGCTTGAAATGAACTCTAATCTTATTAAGAATACCTCATGAAAAACCGTAAAAAAATTTCTAGTGTCGTAATCTAAAACCAACTCCCCGGTCCCGGATTAAGCGTCCGACCCGATGAAAGTTTTGTTATTGGTACGGGAAATGCAATCCAACATTTTCTTACTCTTCGTAAATGTTTTGTTCCTCGAAGACTCGTTCTGTTTATTATGTTGCATCTATTTATATATGTTCAATATTGTTCATAATAACTATTCCTTTCGAAAAATGTTGACGATAATTGAAAGCGTACTCCCATTTTTTCACAGACTGCACTAGTTGTTCAGATTGAACTGGAAATGTTTTAACTGGAATTGTTTAACGATTTGTTTTGCGCTCATGATAGTCCAACAAAGCATTCCAAACCGTTTGAGTTGATGAGTTATACTTCCTCGCTTACTGAGGTGGTGGAAATAATGATCGAACCTCCTTCAAATTAACACATCACTTTACCAATAAAATTTCAAAGTTCATGAAATAATGACTGAATAAAGCTTATTAAACTATCATATAAGTCAGAGTATGAACCAGATTTTAACGAGGTTTACTTTTCGAAAAATAATTAGCAAAACATGGAATTTTTAGATAAATTTTGATGAAAACAAATATACCACACCGTACAATAAGGGTAATTTTCAAGGCTATAATTTTACTTTACGAAGCGTCGTTCAATGAAAGCTAGCTCTAAGCTACCCAGAACTGGGAAAAGAATGAAACAAAAAGCATTTTCGATGCATTGAGCAGAATTTAGTGCTACATAATCTGTTCATCACGACGTATTCGACACGAGTTAAATTCGACGAGTAAATATTCATGGTGCACCCGGTAGCCCAAAAGCTGTTACACGAGGAAAGTTACAACAAATGTTCCATTTACGGGAATTAATTACGATTAATACAACATTTATTACAAATCAAGCGTAAAAACTAGGTATTAGAAATCGACAGATTGTCTTCCAATCAGTCAATAAAAAACATTTGAACGGAAATGACTCATTATGATATTTAATACCACAGAGCAATTTTATAAGAGTTTCTTGAGTAAAAAAGTTACCTTGTTATAGATATGAATAACTTAGGAACAAGGGGCAATAACAAATGGCAAAAGACAACAACAAAATTGAACACTTTTGAGGAGCAAGTTCTCAGAACACCACATTGGCCCGTACGAAGACATGCTCTAAACAAATATGTACCATAATCTACCTCATGTTGACACGTGTAAAGATATTTTCGTCGCATCTCTCTTGTGAAAAAATTACTTTTGCCAATGGAGATAAGAAATCAACAGTAAAATCATGGTGAATATTCAGATTTTACGTTGGGACTAGATTCCCTTTTAGTCTTTTCTTCAGGATTAACTGTGACTGGGATGGCTGCACTCTCCGCTCCAGGCTCGGAGTGCTGCTCTATAGCAGAAGAAACATTCGACTGTTGGTGCTGGTGCTGCTGATGCTGCAGCTGTTGGTGGAGCTGCAACTGCTGGTGTTGTTGCATGTGAGGCGTTTGATGTTGATGATGATACGGATTAGAATTATGGAAGGCATCAAAGTAAGGAATGTTTGCCATTTGGTGTTGGAAACGGATGTCCGGAGACACGTCGTGGTGGAACGGCGTCCCCGTTGGCAAGAAAGGGTTGTGGGGGGTCACGAAAGAAGAAGAAGCTGCGTATTCTGACGGCGTTAGAGGATATAGATTAGGAGAGTGCTGCTGGCCGCCGAACTGCTGGTGGTGTTGTTGCTGTCGGTGGTGGTGATGCTGATGATCCTGCTGATGGTGAAGGTGCATCAGCTGTAATGTATCTGGGGGAGCATGGTCCTGGACTCCTTGTTGACCGTCTGCCAAGGCGATTTGGCTCTGAAATTCCTGACTTGGCAACATCCTCGTGGTCTCAGGGATGATGTAACCTCCCGTGCCTTCCTGGGAGGCATTGAGGTTTGGTGGGGCAGGGTTAGGTTGTGCAATACGACTACCTAATATGGTGTGCTGGGTGGCAGGGTTCACCGATGATGTAGAATTCAGCATCTGCGACCCCGCGGTGTCCTTGCACGAACTCTTCTTCTTGTTGGTGTTCTTGCGGTCTTTAGCGCGTCTGTTCTGGAACCAAATTTTGATCTGCAACAAAATAAAGGTCTTAGTTAACACGTTGGCCGCGATTTCTCCATACAGGTAAAATTTCATGTCGACAAAGATATCCGTAATGAAGGTAAAAATGAAGGATTTTGTTTTCACTAATTTGGTTATCCAATTCATTTTCTTTCTAATCTAAATTAGCTTATTCGAGTTCTGAACACAAATTTTTACGAAAACTTAAAATTTGTATTCATGTATGTTAGTGTTTTCGTTACGTTAGGTTAGGTTAGATGATTACGTGTACCAATATGGCGCACATCGCGGCCAAAGTGTTAAGAATGAAATACTTCAGCTAGCTTGACGTCGTAAATCGCCTGGAAAACAAGTGAAACATTGCAACAAAGTAGTGGAGAACAACTGAAGATAAGCCATGAAATTTTTTTGTGCTCGTAAGCAGCTTGCAACAGTATCTGCCTGTACATGGAACCATACATTTTTCAATCAATGATGTGAAGCTCCCCTACACCATTGACAGTAAAACAGCCCCACACGATGATGCTGCCTCCTCCATGCTTGACGGTAGGGATGATGTTCTTGGGACAATAATCAGTCCCTGTTATCCACCAAACAAGACGAGCGTCGTTTTGGCTGGAAAGTTAAACTTTGCTCTCATCAGACCCTTCAACCCGTTCCCAAAATTAAATTCCTCGGTCAAGACGGTCGTTGGCAAACGGTAAACTGTTCTTCGCATCTTTTGATGTAACGAGAGGAGTTCTGCGTGGAGTGAAGGCATTTAGGCCACTTCGACGCCCTTCTCTAGTAACCGTTTTTCGACTGACGAACTCTTTGTACCTGCAGTTTTTTCTGTAGTTATGACCGGGTTGTCATGGGCTCATTCGTCTCCCAACGCAGCATACAGCGTCGAGAGCGGCGCGTGATCTTGCGAGGAGCTGCTCAACTCTAGGCAGATTGGATATTGCTCCAGTCTCTCGATGCTACCGAATTTTTGCCCCAAAAGTTGAGTAAGGAACCATAACACGGTCAGTAATTTACCTATTGATTAATCTTTCGTTATGCAGTTCAAATATTTGCTTTCGCAACGGGTATTTCTTTGATTTTCGGTATCATATTCACTGAGCATCCATGTTCAGCAAAATCTAGAGATGTATTGAGTGTACCGGTCGTAGTTTGCTCACATTGCAAGTGCATCTGGAAGCTTCTGGAAGCTTTATGAATTGTTTTAATAGATATACTCAAATTTTGCAATCAAATAGCAATGATTTAACATAATATTTATAGTGGTCAAATACTTTTGTCCCATTTTTTTTTCAGTTGATCTGGTTGACAACTAATTTTGTTTTGTTCTATATGAATATTCTGGTAGATATCAATTCCCTGAACTACCTGTACTCTTTACTCCGAGCTAGAGCTCGAGATTTTCAAAATAACTCAAAAGTAGAGCTGCACAAACACTCGTGCCCAGACACGCCGATACGGGGGCTGTGGTCGATTAACGCATCAGTGGGTCACCCTGTACATACATACTAATCAGTTAGTCAACATGTGAACAAATTTCAGTGAAGGCCTCTTAAAGATTGGACTACGCAAATAAACTCAATTTGTACCTCATAAAACACACTTAATTCACTTCAACACTATATGAAGATACACAAGTTCGAGAACATGAATTAAATGTGCGCGTGATGTATTCAGATGCGAACTCTGCACCGTTCGCTCGAATGTAGTGTTGAATACGCGTTCTTACGACGGTGGCACGTTAGACGGTCAAAAACATTGCGTACACTTAAAACTCTTGTGAACCAAACACTGAGTTAGCTCTTCAGCAAACACCGTGCAGACACCGCTCTCTGGAGGCGAGAATGAGGGGCCGAGTTACCATGGTGCTCAGTCGGTAACGGTAGCGTTTGTTAAAAGTTTCAGTGAATGATATATGAAATAGAAAACGACAAAGATGTACCCTATCGTTGGGCTTAGAAAATATATGTATTCTATCTATTACTATCTGTAACTAATTATTTTCGAGTTGGTACAAAATTAGTTTAAATCAAAGATTCCAATACTGCCGTAATTTTAGTTTGAAAAACGCAACAACCTCAATTTTCTTTGGCACCAAATGCTGTATCATAAATATTGAACGTTTGTGTAATTGCATATTTTCACCCATACTTCATAGGCAATTGAAAACCTAGTGTGTTTTCCTAACAACAGTAGAACAATATGTTTTATTTGAACGAACACTGTAGATGTTACTTTGCCAGGGCATGTCAACCAAACGCTACCTTGGTATTGATATTAAAAAATTATGCTGGCTACTGGAGACGCCGTCTGACCGAAAAAGTAAAACTTCACACCATAAGTTTTTAAAGAGACAGGGGCACCTGAGTCTCAACCTAATCTTTATTGGGCGCGGTAAACCTAAGAAATTTTGAACAAATATGGAAAACCAAGTTATATGCTCAAGACTCAAAGGGTTAATTCCTTAAAATCTAAATTATATTTGCAACTAAACTGTAGCTACTAGTGTACGAGAAACTACCTGGAGCTGTGTGAAAAGAGCTTTTGAAAAGAAGGTGGTAGTTAAATCAGGGTTAATTCATCATGCACCGGAACGTTAAAACGTTTCCAGCGACGATATCATTTTTCAAGGGGTAAAATGATCAGCGGGTGGGTCACGGAATAAAAAACGTAAATTAAAACGAGGCACCCACCTGCCTCTCGGACAACGCGAGGGAGTCAGCCAGCTCTGTCTTACGCTTGATGGTGATGTAGCGGTTGAAGTTGTACTCTTTTTCGAGCTCGAGGCGCTGGTGCTCGCTGTACACGACACGGTACTTGTCGCGAGTACGAGTCCGACCTGAAAACGGGGGGCTTTTTAGAAACGAAGAATTCAAAGGTTTTCTGAAAAGTTGATCTTGGAAATGGCCGAAGGGAATGGATTTGATGGTATTTTTGGTCATGTGTTATTTTCCGATGAATCAGCGTTTATGGGTAGTTTTGTAGAGATTGGGCGTGTTTGCTAAGCCTGGTGTTTGTGAATGAAGATGTGCAAAATTCTGCCACGATTGCAATGCGGCAGCGATAATCAACGCGCTCGGCATTTCCCGAAAAGGCACCAAAAGCTCAAAATTCTACAAATGTAAAAGAAAAAGCGAAGAACTATTCGATGAATTAATTACCACTTCGTTATTTTCGGTTGATTGAATATCATACTTACTCAGCATGCCCTGTTAACCTCCGAGATAATAGTTAAAACACCTGTAAACATCGGTAAATAAAATAAAATCGGCGGCTATAACCCCGACCCTAGAGCCCACAATCCCCGGAAGAGCGCCCTTAATATGTCAAAAAACAAGCATAATCGACCATAATCAAACAAATATGTTGGTAACTCGACTAGAAGTGACAACGAGAGGACGGAGTCCGTGGTGCGCAGGCGCAGCCACGGGCTCATCTCGAGGCAGACAGCGTCGCCTCAGAGCCGTGCTGCGATCAGGATTATCACGTGGTACAAAAGATAAGCTATCGGTGCGTAATGACGGACACCTCCTGCCAGGTGCTGAGTAATGCAGCGTACCAGCTGTGCTGCAGCGTGCCAGCTGTGCTGCAGCGTGCCAGCTGTGCTGCAGCGTGCCAGCTGTGCTGCAGCACAAATTTTCAAATTTATGACTTGAATCTTCGCGTTAGCTTTTGAGTAAACTCGTGTATCGTATTTGTACGTAAATTTTTGCCTCGTATATCTACGCAATTCGATGCAATTTCACCGAGCGCATTTTCTAGGGAAGCTGAAACTAAATAAAGATGTTTCATACATTTTCCTACGCATGGAAACCAATGGCTCAAATGTTTCATACTGAGTTCTGTTTACTACCTGGCGCTCTCTACCAACCGCTTCCCAAATGCTGATTCTGCCCGGATCGAGGGCCTGGCGTGGCTGACTTCATGTGTACTCGCGCAACGTATACTCACGCGTAATATACATTCACAAGATACCTACACATCATACATACACAACATACACACGCAAAACGCTCAAAACACACACACAGCATACCCGCAACATGTACACACGACACATGCAAACAACGCACGCACAGAACACTTAAAACACACATACAACACACAAAACACACCCTCAACAAACACACTATACAACCACGATACTCTCTAAAGCAACAACGCAGCCCCGACTAAATATGACCTGAACATATTCCAAAGGGAGTGGGTCAATGGAGCGTCATTCCTAGATGAACATATGTACTCATACAATATGCATGCATTTATATATTTCTCATTCAATGTTAAGCTATATTTAGCATTATTTATTTCGTATCGTGCTTCCATTTTTCTAGTTATTGATTTGTATTCTGCATTGAAAATTGGGACAGCTGTGTTCAAGTAGAAATAGGCGACAGATTTTGCTCAGTGAAATTTCCAGGTTTTGTTCAAAAATGTAACGATGACATCAAAAGTGGCGCTCGCTCCCGCCTAACTTCACTGTTGACAACACCGTCACTGCCCTGCGGAGGTCGTTCTATTAATTTTTGTTCGTCCATTCGTTGCCCAAATACGCTTTCCGAGACTAAATTTCATTTCATTTCATTTTTCATAGGCCTGAAGTAGTTCGATGCTGAGTGAAGCCGCTCACCTAATATTACTCCTAAAATAATTAAATTCAGAATGCAAATTGCTGTCTTAACCAAAAATAAAACAAAACCAATTATAATACATCAAAAATTTAATGCTGTCTAACGTTTCACCAAACATGTTAAAAGCAGACTCGCTCCCAAATCAGATCATTTGTACATTTGTATCACAGTTTACAGAGTTCATTCTGAAAGCCTTGCCATCTCAGGGTTGAGGAATTATTAGTCAGCTTAGTAGACAAGTCTATTTTTATATTCAAGCAAATCTCATTAAAGTAAAGCAGGCAACTAAAGTCAAGTTACGTGCAAGCTCGCCTTAATGAGGAGATTAAGCAGTACGAAGCGCACTCATGCACGTGTTCTTAAATAGGCAAGTTTCGCAGAACGCGGATTAGTTCGCTAATCAACAGAAGCACGATCGCGATCTAGATAAGCTGAAAATCTGTTCCGTTCAAGCATTATGAGGAGCAAACGCCTTTCCCTATTACGGTGTCAAATATTTATGATTACTGAGCGCACTTAATAATTCATGGATAGGTCACATACGCTTATATGTACATAGCTTATGCACATAAATATAGATATTTTCCATTATTTTCAATTGAAGGGACAACAATCCAAACAATACGACGTTGATATTATCACTAAGTCCCGATAGTAAGTTATCAGCAATCATAGCCAAGCAAAACTTCTCTTAAAAAGCTTCATTTAATTTTTTTTAATGATTACAAGCAGAACTATTTGAGGAACAGCCTAAATTTCCTTTTCACAATGAAAATCTAGTTATAAGTGACAATATAGTTATAAGGTATTTAAATTTCTGTTAGAACATACCGTAACATAATTTCTATAACAAAACAACCTTTTGTATTATATCGTAACATTCTGCGCAAGCATAAATATCAGGTTCTGTAAAATTCCATTAACACGTTGACTCTGAAGTGGGTCATATATGGTACACGCGATCATCTAACCTAACCTAATGTAACCAAAACACTATCATGTATATATACAAATTTTGGAGTTTTCTTCAAATTTCTGTTCATCAATCGAATAAGCTAGTTCTGATTAGAAAGAAAATTAATAGAGTAACCAAATTTGTGAAACCAAAATCCTTCATTTTTAAATTCACAGTAGAGATATTTGTCGGTATGTAATTTTACCTGTGTGGAGAATCGGAGTCAACGTGTTAAATAACCCTAACCCTATCAGCGCCTGCGGAGACAGGACACTCCCGCATCTCCATCTCCTGTCCGGACTGCGACGCCAAAGCATTTAAGGCACCGGCGTGGCCGCCATGGGGTGAGCGAGGGAGCTCTTGATGGACAGCAAGGGAAAAATTGTTAAGACTTCATCCCGACAGAGTGGACGCAGGGTATAACATTGAATCTCAACTCTTCATGCTCAAAATTAATTTACATGGGAAAGAAAAAACATTCATGCATTTTTGGTGACGCGCTGGTAAGAAGACAAGTGTGTCCCAGAAATTGACATAAAATAGCACAATCACGAATATTTAGAAATAATGCACACATTGTGCCAGACGATATTTTGCTAGTCTGTTTTCCGAAGATATATTGAATTCGACATTAAGTAAGCTTCCCAGACGAAAAAAATCGTCACATGCTACTAGTATGGTTTAGGGCCTCCACAAGCACGAATGATGTGCCGATTCTGCCCGGTATAGAGTCTCCAAGTGTTCTAATGTATATCTAGTCGATTTCAAACCCCCTTTTGCATCAGCTGATCTTGTAGCGAGGCCATGCTACGTAGACGATGTTGTTGACGTTTAATTTGCCGTTCTAAGTGATCCCAACAATTTTCTATCTTTTCATCCCTGGAAACATAGCTAGCGAATCTGAGTAACTGACATATCATGAATGACTGTCATGCCAGTTAAGGACAGTTCTATTCTAATGCCCCCGGAAGTTGTCATCCTACAAGATAGACGAAGCAAACGTGTCTTTCTTCATTCAAATATTGTTCATATGGCAAAACTTGGTAATCTAGCAGCTCAATATAGCCCTGCTGTTTCAGTTCGCCGCATACCATAACTAATGGACCCATTTCTGTTTAGTTAAAACAGCCCCAGAACATGACAGACCCTCCTTTTTGTACCGCACCCTCCGCACACAGGTTTCATTGAAGGCTCCATTAGCTTTTCGATGAACACGACGACGGGTATAATTGTTATAGAGAAAGAATCGTGATTCATCTGATCTTATGTGACCAGATGAATCACGATTCACTTCTCCAGTCTTCTACAGTTTAATGAGCGAGTACCAAAGCCTAGTTTAAACGAATGGTCCTGTAAGCAGGAGTTAGCTCCAGCCGTTTACGACCCAAACTGCTCCATACATCCATTCCATTGAGTTCGTTTAGAAATATCAGGAGTAAGGCTATCATTGACGTTTTGCAGTAGTTATATCCTTGGCGGAAACTGATTCCGAACAACTATCCGGGATACACAACGACGGTCCCTATCGGTTAGAATTTCCTTTCGAGCTCAATGTTGTCGTTCATTTCTGTATGCACGGGACTGTTTCCACTGTTGGTAGACCCGCGTAACAGTGCTGCATGAAATTCCAGCAAATTCGACTTCATCCTTTACGCAATGTCCCTTGGCCCGACCAAATGATATAACCCTTTCTTGCCCTTCTGAGACGTCTTGCCTTCTTCCTATCGTTGTGGAACAACGAAGAAACAAGTCTGTACCTTGTCAGCTCAAAATGAAAACTGATACCTGATCAGTGCTTGCATATAACCTAAGCTTCGGTCGCAGCTATGAAAACCGATTGATACAGACGTAGTAAATTACTGCAGTTCGAACAATAGCGGCTAATTTTTTGTATGAGGAAGCGATAAAAATGAATATTTAACATACAACTTCACTTCAGAGGCAAATATTACTGCAGGGAGAAAAATTGTGAGGGATCATTAATTAAGTCAAAACCTGTCAATATGGGTAGAAGCCCATTCCTTTGAGCCCATGAGAGGCACAGAAGAACTTTCAAATGAATGCAGACCAGGTATTGAGATTGCAAGGTACTTTAAATGAACGCAATAACAATCAAGGAAACTGTTAGAAATTTAAACTTCAACAGAATTTTTCGCAGAGACCAAGGCAAATCCAAATTTAACCCACGTGATATAGGAAAACCTACACAGCTGTAAGGCGAAAGCAATCGAAGTTTCTGTGAAACATGCTGCACAATTCTCATGAAGGTCGGAAACGTGAAAACCAAACGCTAGACTTCCTTTATCTATAAAACGTAGATGGAATCGAGTTTTGTACGCTTGGAGGTGCCAAAGAGCTGATTTTTGGAAGGCTATAGTTACAGATGAGAGTAGGGGTACTCTGGATGGCTTTGGAAGGTTGGTTCGGAATTAGGATTTTAGATAGCAAAAATTTTCCCTCTATGCTCAGACGCCAGTAGGGAGGCAGAGGTGAGATGAGATAGACCGCCATTATCGGGGACAGGTATGTTGGACTGTTTCGAATTCCAGAAAATGTAAAATTGAACTCTCCATCTTATTCGAACTTCTTGAATCAGCATTTTGTTCTTTAGCAGCAATCCCAAACCAGGAGTTTCAAGCAGTAGTGATAATGATTTGTCATGATGATGCTTTTGGCCATGCTTCAACACATGCGAAGGAATATTAAACCTGCGAACATGTTATTAAAAAACGATTAATGAAGTGGCTCTCATGCTCACTGGACATCAATTGTATTGAGAATCTTTCGAGCTTTATCAGATATGAGATACATAGCGGCGGGAAGCGGTCCGAGAGCGTAGATGAGCCCTGGAGTGGAATTTCAAGACGTAGCACGAACGTTGCTGGATAGAGTATCTCACAATTGACCCCATCAACGGGTAATCGCTTTGCTAAAGATCTTGAGGAGCGAGTAGCTTATATTCATGTATGAAGATTTTTTTGCATTGCATGTCATTTATTTTAGTATGTTGTGTGGTATTTTTTATGCCGACTATAAGTTTCACGAAATAAAACGTTTATTTACAAAATAGCCTCCAACCTCATGAAAGTATAATTTTAGCTTTAATATGAGTAATTATGAAGTTTCAGAAGTGTAATTTTAATAAATGATTGGAGAGATTATTCTAAACCTCCAACATGAATTTTAAGAGTCATGATAAAAGGTTTCCTTTACTACCCCAAGTTACTTATATGCATGTTTGGCCTAATGCATACGTCCCAATAGTTAATTATAACGTAATAAACATTATTTGAAAGAGGGCATATATGACTTCTCGGAGCCTAAAGTTCCGAATAGTTTAAAATTACTGACGAGGTGTGTGAGTGGTGAAGGGAATGAAGGCTTCATGGCCCTTCTCCTGTGTGGAGCCTGCGTCATTTGGCGAAAATCCGCTGCACAATCGGGAATCGTGCGTGCGTCTCGTTTAGGGGTAGCAGAGTGCACGGAGCTCATGAAATGTGGCACGATGGTCACCCTTCATGAGCATAATAAACACGGTGTTCACACTTCATGAACGTATGTGGCATAATGTTTACACTTAATGATCATAAGTGGCACAATGCTCACACTTAATGAACATAAGTGGCACAATGCTCACACTTAATGAACATAAGTGGCACAGTGTTCACACATAATGAACATAAGTGGCACAGTGTTGACACATAATGAACATAAGTGGCACAGCGTTCACACATAATGAACATAAGTGACACAATGTTCACACTCAATGAACATAAATGACAGTGTTCACACATAATGAACATAACACAGTAACACATAATGAATACGAAATGAGGCGCCCATTGAAATATGTCGCTCTCACCCGCTAGCGTCACGTCCCTGTGAGTGCGAGGCGTTCGAGCGAACTTGCCACACGAAATTATTCATCGATGATCTTTATTTATTATGCAAATGTGAAGCTCGGACGAATAACCTCTCGCACAAAATGACCTATTCTTCGTCGGCCTATGATATATAATTTTCGTTTGTCGTTTGATTTACAACTTGTCAGTAACTTTTTTATTGACTCTTCATTCTCAAAAAGGTGTGAAGAACTTTAACTCAAAATAACTTCTCAAATATTTCACTCATAAAAGTAATTCAGTTCCTTAAACGTATCATTTTATACCGTAGTTGAACTATTTCTTATTCCTACGCTATCACTATATGAAAATGTTATAATCGACCAGCTTCAAGTTAAGATTATTAAATGTTCCTCGTGATATTGTTTTTCTGGTGAACAAACAACATGAGAAAAGGACAAAAAAATTGGAAAAATGAATATTTAAAGTTCAGCATTCCAGTAGAGAGCAACGTGTCTACTAAAATGAAATGTTTCCACGTATTTGGAGTCTTTCCAATTTCTGGATAACAATTTACTTGACAGTACACAACCGATAAACAAGCTCAAATAGTCAAGGTATATATATATAGACAGAATATAAAGTAAAAAGATTATATGGAGAACGGCACTACACAAAAACAATATAATTGAAACCACCGACGATGTGAAATATGTCAGGATGGCCGAGTGGTCTAAGGCGCCAGACTCAAGATCAATCTTCTCTCTCACCGGGAGAAATGGGCGTTCTGGTCCTCATCTGAGGGCGTGGGTTCGAATCCCACTTCTGACAGATTCTTTTCCAACCTGCAAACTAAAAATTCTCAAAACATAAAAGGGAGTGGGTGCATAAAAAGAATTGTAACCCATTTTAGTGCCATTTCAAGGGTCACGAAACACAGCTGTAGCTCGTTCCTTGTATTAGCTTTGCAAGTATTGTGGTTCTTCAGAAAGAACTAAATGTTAGAACTGAATTTGAGACTCCATTCAAAAAACAATGATTTACCTATACAGTGAAGATGGGTGAACATTGGAAAATTATTTCGCTGTTACAATTGTAAGAAAAAATGCCAAGAAAATCGTTGCATTCAAAAAAGGGAGTTTAAATTAGGATTGAGAAGGCATTCAGATCTGTAATGTAAACCGTATTTGCATACGAAATATGGTTTTGGATTTGGTATAGCATTTGGGTCTTGAATGTAACATTTCTTCTGGAATGTAGCCCTTAGATCTGAAATGTTACATTTGTATGTAGAATGTAAGAATAAAGGTGCAGTGAGGTATTTGGATCTGGAGCGAGGCATTTGGATCTGGAGCGAGGCATTTGGATCTGGAGTGAGGCATTTGGATCTGGAGTGAGGCATTTGGACCTGTAAAGCAGTCTTTGGGTCTGGATTGGGGTACTTGAGTCTGATATATAGTATTTCGATCAAGAATGAAGCGACATGCTGCCACTGTAAAAATGCAAGCTTTGAACTCAAAATTTCTCCGGCGCCACAATCCAGACATTGATATCTAGAAAAGGCAGGTAAAATGGTCATGTTGCTGAAAGCAGCATTGATCTAACAACAGATCAATTGATATTGTCATCATTCAAGACATTGAATGAAATCAGTCACAAAAAAAATTCATTGGAAGTTGTAGTAACGAACGAAGCTTTGGGCCTAATTAAGCGCTAGCTCTATTGATAAGGCTCGTTGAGAAGGTCTGCTCATATCAAAACGGTCAAAATTCCTTCGTTATCGCGCTCAATTCAAAGAACACATTACGCACCTGGTCGGTGAACACGAAACGCATACGCATTCTAGTGAGGGATTTGGACGCATCGTGTCATTAACATAATTAAAATGAATCACAGGAGCCGAACGCTAATTAGTTTAGCGCATCAAAGGGCAGCGGCTGCGGAAATAGAGCGGCTGCTCTATCTTGTGTTATCTAATCTAACCTATTGGGGCGGCACCGCCCCTGATGCTGTGACTGCCAGGACTGGTGACGACACAAATCTTGGCATCGCCGCAGGCCCTGCTGTTGTAAATAAAAATTCATTCATAAGCCCAGAGCTTGAGTATGCGAAGCACATGAGAGGACTTCCAGCATAGCTAAAGAATAAGTCAATCGAATAAATCAAAAAAGAAACGTAAGTGAAGACTGGAAGCGATTTGCATGGATAAAATAAGTACATAGTTGTTTTCTGCGCAATTGTTAGAGAAATTTTTAGAAATGCTGAAGATTATGCACAAACCACTCAGTCGGACATTAACATGGCGGAATGCGTCGGGATAATATACTGTTTTCAGCGACATTATTGCAGCATTTCGTGCTTGCTGATCGAATGAAGAATTATTTAAGAGTTATTACTCGCTACAAACGAATCTAAAAATTGCGTAGAGAAGAAGGATGCGCATTAGAAAAAAATCGATTGCCGTTTGTGATTCTTCGTAGAATGATTCTCTTCACTTGACGAAGTTTGTTCTCCTTTTCGTTAAAATTTAACTAAATCTGGCGCACCCTGCCCAGCCAAAATATGTGACGGGATAGAAGTAAAGGAGAGTGATGTGATGTTGACGACGGCAGCATTAACAAATTACGTTCACGATCATGAGAAAAGAGCAAAAAAACTGGGTAAAAATATGATAGCATAATTGAGTCAATATCATTGGTAGACACATGCATCAATGAATCAAAAGTATAAGCTGTGTTGTGATAGAATCTAAAACATAGATGGTAATGATGTATAACATAGTATCAATAACTTAGGTAGTAATTATTAGAAGGTAATAGCATCATAGGTTGCAATGATTACAGAATTTATGATACCCAAAGAATTTATGATACAATTATGATACTTATCTGATACGAGCTCAAAAGTTCCGCCCGAATAACTCCATCTTCGTCTCGTCAGACCATAACACAGCGGCTTAAAACTTGAGGGTTTCTCCAAAAGTACCTTGCCAAATTCAGACGCTTTTTGATTCGACTTGGCTTGAACAAAAGTATTCTTCATAGTTTGTGATAACAGAATCCTTCATTTCAAGAACTGATAGAATTGTTTTTTGCATACGTTTGTCCCAGAAGCTCCCCAATCATTTTGAGGCTGAAATCGCGTCTTTTGAGGATTATTTTGACTTTACAGGCTGTTTAGACGCACGGTATGAAATTTCTGATAGACGCCTTGAATGTGGTGGACTTGCAATGGACTAATGTGACGTTAATCGTCAGATCCTGTTAGCAATGGTTAAGATTAGTATTTTTAGCACAAATTAAATTTATCTAAAGCCCAATTTACTTTTATATAACTCAGAAATTATTTCTCTGCTTCTTTCTGGTAATTCTTTTTCTTCGTTACTGAGGTCCACTGTAGTACGTGGATGACATAGCCAATTTTTTCGAAATTTCTATTGAACCCCTGTGACCTAAACTACTCTGGAATGTTCGAGGACTGTACATTACTGCTTTAAATCTAACTCTGTGGGTGTGTTTTTTTTCGGAGACAATAACTTTAGACTTTCCGTGATACGATATCAATGCTTTATTATTTGTGGGTTCTAATACACTTTGAGTCAATCATTCTGTATTCTTTATATTCTGTAAATTAGCGGATTCTTCCCAAAATTTAAGACTGTTCCCAAATGCGCTCATGTAGAGTGGAACCCCTGCCTTCAATGGTACAGAGAGAAGGATTCTAATGGGCCAGGCTGAGCTACCTAATGGCTAATGGGCCTGGCTGAGCTTAATAATGGGCCTTAATGCTTAACTTAATTAGCTTAATGGGCCTTAACTTAATAGCTAATGTAATTGCAGTAATTATGTGTGTTAGTATTAAGTGTACACATGCACGTCACGTGTGTGTGCACACATGCACGTCTTTTGGGTGAGCACATTTACACGTCATGTGGGTGCGCACACACGCACGTCATGTGGGTGCGCACACACGCACGTCATGTGGGTGTGTACACACGCACGTCATGTGGGTGTGTACACACGCACGTCATGTGGGTCGTGCCGGCCTTCCTTACGACGAGAAAAACTCGCACTCGACATTCAGCTCTTGACACTTGAGACATGAAGTAGGTGTTAAGACGTGTAAGGAGATACGTGCTCTCTAAATAATACGTACACAACACTGACACCTTTTGAGACTTAGCTCTGATAAGATACAGACTCTAGCCAGAATGTTTCCTCAGCGTGTACTCCGAGGGCTGTCAAAATCTGCTGCGGGTCTATTTCACTCAAACCTGCACTCCGCGGGCTGCCAAAGCCTGTAATGAATAATTTTTAGAGACCCACATGCAATTGGTACAGTCAAGGCTGTAACCGCTAATTCATGCAAGGCAAGTAACCCACCAGCTTGTGTTTTCCAGACGCGATGGATTTAAAAACAATCTACCTATCTATCAACCAACCTACCTACTTAAATTCTTACCAATTGAACTTCGCAAACTCATTTAAATGCATGCCTACCTGCCTTGGCCAATCTATTTTTATAGCAATTTGTTAATCTTTAGCCAAGCATCAAAAGATGCAGCACTGCTGTAAAGAGAGGCACTCCCACTATCTTATGGGGGGCGACACCGCTATTTTGGACGGAATATCCTCCCTACAAAATGAGGAGCACCTCAGTTCGCTCGACTCCGATATCTGGCCCCGCGTTGCGCGAGGACGTGAGGCATCTCGCGGCTGCGGCGCCTGCGCATTTATTTTGAGCTGAGCAGAAAGCAAGAGCCAGCTGAATATGGTTTTGCTGAGCACGTCCTTTTTGTAATCAGCTGTTGTAAAAATATATTGGTCCAACATTCTGGCAGAAGTAGAAAGAGCTTTTCATCTCTGGCAATAATAGAAATAACTCTTACTTCCGCATGGGCAGAGCTGCATCCAGCATCGCAACATTAGAGACTGGGAACACCTCCGTACACACTTTAAGACCATGCCTTACTGGCAGACTGCTTGTTCCCAAGCAGCGCGCTGCAAAGCAGTAAGCTATCTTCTGTTTTTTACTTCAAACCTGAGATCTCATTCCTTACTTTCTCCATATTTGAATTCCCTGCAATCGGCGTATTTTTTGGCCTTGTCATCTATATATTTTTCTCCTCCCAGCTATCCCTATACTTCCGGTCTCTCATAGCTCCATATTTGTACCCCTATAACCGCAGTTCTCTGCCCACTGTCTCTGTATTGTGTGCCCCACTGTCTCTGTAATGTGTGCCCCCACTGTCTCTGTATTGTGTGCCCCACTGTCTCTGCATTGGTGTGCCCCACTGTCTCTGCATTAGTGTGCCCTACTGTCTCTGCATTAGTGTGCCCTACTGTCTCTGCATTGGTGTGCCCTACTGTCTCTG
>VOMN01098071.1:0-14453 GCA_014899125.1 Orchestia grillus | reverse complement strand
TGTAAACCTGTATCTGATGTAAATTACTTGTAAATAAATGTTTCAAATACAAAGGCCAGCTAGCCATTATTCAGTGCTCAAACACTAAAATTGAAATAAGTTGATAATAAGCTGGAACTTCATGCTACATAGACTGGCAAAAGCATCAAAATATTGGCAAACCATAAAATTATCAGAAAATACAGATACTCTCTGGCTATGATGAAGTCTGCCACTTGACATCAGTTGCAGCAACATCTTATTTTCTTCATTTTACAATTGAAATAGCTCTCTTTTCAGATGAGACTTGTACAATTGTACTTAGATGCAATACAAATCAAATGTATATCTTACTTGATAAATAATTAAGTTGAGATCTGTTAATACAAATATCACAATAAAGCTAAATTTTAAAATAGTACCTATTTTCTTTCTGAAACATATTTGATTAAAATGGAGCTGTAACTCATAGTTCTGCATTAATTCAAGTTATCTATTCACAATGTTCAGCAGTTGTGAAGCAATATATCAATAAATTAAAGAAATAACTAACCCTGTAGGTTCAAGTCATCTTCATCCTCTCAAATAGTTTCTACCTTAGTGCCACTATGTACTCATGAGCCATCACTAAATTGTGGAGTGTTTAGTTATTTGAACATTTACAGGCTGGTCACCATCACCTGTGCACAGCAGCGCTTGCATAAGTAATTCGAATCATGAGCTTCAGGTATTCTTGTACAGCTACAGTGTCCAATTAATAGAGAACATAGTTACTTTACCCGTAGGGTCAGACGATTGTCCAACAAGGACTAAATGGAGCACAAGTACAGTAACAGAAAAAAGTTTAAGCCTTCAATGAATATTCCCAGACTCCACTCATTCACTTCAAGTGACATACAGAAGTGGAATGCTAGTTGGTGTTGCTTTCTGAACAACTAACTTTTACCATGCTGCTTTGTAGGTGACTGATTTTGGAATCCATTATTTTTTTTTCTCAAGAGCCAATTTATACTTACCAAACTATTCAGCCTTAATCTTACCTTCCAGAGCATCCAAAACATTCTGTTGGTCTTCCTTCTCAATATCATTCCAGCCCTCCACATCTTCCTGTTCAAAGTGCAAAGGCTCAATTACAAAATCATCAACAAGTGTTATCAAGATCAGAACCTTAAGCTCACAGTAAGCATTAATATGATTGTTTATTACATTGAGATAAATATGTAAGAAGCTATTACCTAGATTGTGTGCATAAATACTCTATATACATTTATATCATTGCTTAATATAATTATTTATTTACTTATGTTACAGCTTGACCTTGAGCAAAAATTCTTAACTTCATTTCATGTCATCCCTGGGGAAGAATGAAATCAACGTACATCTTCCTTATGCTTGAGCACTTGCTATCAGTAGAGCAAATAGTGATTTTTTTTTTACAAATGGGTGCTATATTTGATTTACTATACAGTTTACTTATGATTTTATTTAGATACTTGGGTACTTCAGTTGATATTTTGTCTGACTTTCATCATCAAAACAACAAATCATCAAAAAAATCATCAAAAACAACTTTTGATGATCAAAACAAATCATCAAAATTTATTTCAAAATATACCTACTGACTAAGTGGTTTACTTAAATAAAAGAATATAGAAATCAGAAACTCATTAAATTTGTATTTCTGAAACCCATTTTGTCTTGTGGATAGCACTGGCTGCACTGCCTTTAAATTTGCATGCTTCCCAGGACAATTTATAAACTTCACACAGCAGAAATAGAATAATTTCTGATGCTGGATGTTTGTCCCAGGGCTATTGAAGGCCACACCTTAATCCATCAGCAACTTTAATGCATACATTGTTTACTATCAGGTGCTTTGGAATGTAAATGAGAGCTCCCTGCCAAAATCCTTCAAAGCATCTCTTAGGAGGCTTTGAAGGTTGTTGAAGGTTTGAAAAAATTGATAAATTGTTAATTATGGTTGAAAAAATTTAAGATAAAAGTTAAATTTGATGAATAATTGTACATCAGGACCATAAAAATCATAATAAAGAATGTTGTAAGGTACTTTCAATTCTAGAATAGAAGTTTTAATAATGAAGGATAAAATTTAGATACAAAATGGTTTCAGCTATCAAGTTTGTTCTTTCAAAACTTTCGCCATCACAGTTCAATTCAATCTAAATAAACTAAAAGCAGTAGTTTTTTCTGTCAAATTATCTACATATAAAGTAAAGACATCTTATTGAGAATTAAATTTAAAACTTCACATCTACATTGCACAAACTCTGACACATGCTATAAAATCAATCACCATAAAAATAGTTTATAAAAAATTAGAAGCAATGACCAACAATGAAGCAAAAAGCAATGACCAAACCACTTACCTCAACATCATCAATTTTCTTAGTGGTTGCTTTAGCTTTTCTGAAAGTTCCAAAAAGGCAAGCAATGTGATGGCATTGCTTCATTGGAGTAGGGCCAAATGGGTTGTAGCCATACCTGCCAATCCGAAACTCGCCTAAAAAATGAAAGTTTACTTTGATAATATCAACTCAGTGAGAGGAAAAATGCAATAAGTTGACTTAGATAAGATCAACTCAGTGAGAGGGGAAATGCAACAAGGTAACCTAGATGAAATCAGCTCTTTCTTCTTGACAAGTAATCAAGTGGGCACCACACAGCAATGACTAGCAGAGCAAGAGAAGCAAAACTCACTGTCCCAAAACCATTACAGCCACAGAAGCTGAACAGTACAGCATTTAGCAAAGACAAGTGACCAAAACTGCAATGAATATTCTGGCAAATGCATTACATAACACATCAATCAAGCTTCTCAGAAGGTAGTACATAAAAGTTAGAGCAATCAAATATACAAAAAGGAGGCAATCAAATATACAAAAAGGAGGCAATCATACATAATAAGGACTTTAATTAGTTTCATTAAACTATTAAAACAATATCAGGACAAATAAATATTACAATTAATTTTACACTGAATAAAAATTAATCAATATGATACAAAATACAATACATTGCTAAAAATAATCAGTATCATTAATTAGATAATCTCAAAAGAAGAATCAGTTGAATAATCAGAACCAATAAATAAAGACCTATGCTGCCATTGATACTACAATTAAATTTACCTTTCTCGAATTTGTTCTTGCAGGCTTTGCACTTGGCAGCTCCCCTCTTGTCATAATCAGCAAAGAAGGGAATTTGGGGAGGTTTTTCTTCTTCCCCAGATTTTGCTTCATCATCAGACATTCTGAATAATTCTAATGTAAAAAATTAGAGAAACATGACAAACACAATACAATGAGAAATACCTTATGCCTCACTAAAAAAAGAGGAATTACAAAATGTTTTTAAGATTACCTTTTTTTCAAAAAATTAAGATTGATAATTGGATAATTGTCAAGTACACAGACAAATACATTTGATTTACTGATAGATCATAAAAAATGGGAATAGATAGGTAGTTTAAACAGCTCACTTATTAGTACAAAAACAGACTCGTAATGAAAAAGTATAACAAGAAGAGAAACAGCAACAAACAAAACTACTTTTATACATGAATTTACTAAAATTGCATGTTACAGCACAACCTCATTATTTGAACATCTCTTCTGGCCCTCTATTCACAAAAACTTGAAATGCAAACAAAAGTTTCTCAGAAAATTTGTCTCCACAAACAAATTATGGCAATTCTAAATTGCTGATTGAAATGAATTTGTAATTGTGAAAAAATTTTTTTCTAGATTTAACTCGTAAACCAAGCTATTTGTTAGGTGCACTGCATCATAGCAACAGTTGTGACTTGCACCACAATGGTGCTAGCATTTCATTATCCTCAGTTCTTCTAGGTTCATGTCTAAGGAAATTGGAGAAATTACACCATATTCATATCTGTCTCAGTCAGGGGTGTGGCACTTAACATTGAACTCACCAATCTTCTGTACACTTAATAGTCTTTTTAGGATATTAAGATCTACATGTTGCATTTGCACATCAATAACAATTACCCCAGCTATGCAATTTGCTCTGATTTCTTCAATGTTTACACTTCTAAATGCACTTTTCTGATTGCAGTAACAAATTTTGTTGGGTTCTTGAAGGTTGTAGAAAGATCTGGTTCTTGCAGTTCTACAATAATGGTATGGTTTCTTGCAATTTCAGAGGAAAAATGCCCCTGAAGATGATGAAAGTGATGTCATCAGCAGCCAAATGTTGATTTTCTCCCACTTCAGCTGAGTGATTTACTTGGTCATCTGCTGCAAGGCCTCTTTGGATGTGATTTGGAGTCTTTTCAGTTTGCTAGAGATCAGTGATTTTCATAGCATTTTCTTCATGGGGTTTTCTTAGCCAACTTATTTGGTGTCGTCATGTTATTTTCCAGAGTTGCAGCCTCAATTAAAGTAGCAAATGGGTTTTTCCCCTTGCAGCCTGAGTTAAAATTTTCAGGACTGGCAATCATTGCACTTATATTAGGAAGAGAAATACAAGGGTCATTTTCAAGGTTTGGTGAATTGTCATTCATCAATAGGTTTTCAGAGCTTTTTAATCTACAATGACTTGACATTGGTTCACTAATTACCTCAGTGCTTCAAGTTGCCCCTTCAGACGGCTGAGGCTCTAATGGTTGATGTGAAAGTTCAGATTGAGACATGAGCTCAGCTTGTGATGGGGCCAGAGAGACTTCAATGTTTTCCTGAGTTTCTTGTATTGGCGAGCTGGAAACGGATTCATTCATCTTTAAAAGTTGCCTCTATTGCAGAAGCAGAACCATGATCTTTAAAAGAGTTGGGTAGATCGTCAGCTTCTTGAGTTGAGGCTTTCGTTTTCATCTTGTTGTGAGCTGTTTGACGGCTTTAACGTAATTGTGTTATAAGTTCTCGGTGGCTTTTCCCGACCCTCATCTATCTTCCACTTATTCATTCCCAACGTAAGATGGACGATGGTTGTAGTTTTAAAGATTTTCCCGCTCGACAATTATCACAATTCACAAACTTTACACTGTTGACGTACAGCTCTGACAGACAGACGTCCACAATCGACAAACACCTGACGTCGAAAACCACACGCGGCTTCGATTCACATTTATTATGATAGTGCTGCAAAGTACGGAATACGGAGTGCGGATATCTCCGCAATCCGCATTATTAAACTGATCAAAACTGGTGTGCTGATCACAAGGACATCTATGTCATCAAATTAGACTTCCATACGTAATGTATAGCCATCTGTAGGTCACGAATGGACTAACAAACTATAGCCAATCAGAATGGACCATTCTGAATGACAAAATACCATATTAAATGCATACTGTTAGACAAAATCACACTCTGTGCTTATTAAACAATAACAAGGTGATGAAATAGATTGCTATTGAAATTAAGAAGTTCAGTCAGACACATGGGCCATTCTTGATGACAATTAAGCTTATTTACTCTAAGCTTTTAGACAAGTAACAATTTGTTGCAAATAAATAGACAACTACTTTATTCTGTCCCTAGTGTGCTGCCTTATTTGATTATCTTATATTACCGGGCCTCCTTCATCGGCAAGACATTTGCTAGTCGTCTTGAATATTAATAAAAAGTATACCTATTTACCATATTTAATTTAATTAAATACTAATAATTAGTATACATGTCAGCCAAGAAGCCTTCGTTGACTCAAACAAATTCATCTGCAACGGTTGCCCCGGCAACACGATCACCCGGGATTAAGCCTATGAAAGTGCCTAATACATTTGAGTTCCATTCCTAAAAAATTGAGCAGTATGATCGAGTCAGGTTACAGAATTAAAATCGGATTCGTGTAGAAATCAACCACGTGCACCACTTTATACAATGAATTTTAGATTTTGAGCTGTGGAAGCAGTGCTGTAGTTTTGGTTCACTACAAGTTCACTACATTCGTTCACTTTGTTATCTAGCAATTCCTTGAGTTTTTACTTCTTGTGTCACTTTGCGTATTAAATCTAGATTTTAATTACCTTCTTGGGAACAATTCAGATTGATTACTGTTAACAAATTTCATGAAAACGAAACTTCTTAAGCTAATTAAAATTATTTATACTTTCTTTAAATCCCATGCCAGATGTGCTTCGCTGTTGGATAATGTCATCCACCCCAGTTCATAGAGCTACAGCTAGCTTGTTAAAGACTTCTCATTTATGTTCTTCCCTCTAGGAACTACAGCCTGCGTAAGGATGAGTGAGTGGAGACGTTGCATCTCGTCCTCCAATCAGAAAATATCTCGAAGGTAGAAACCATAAATGAAAGTGTAATATTTTACTATTTCGATATTTTACAAATACATTGCAATTTGCGCTACCTTTTTGTTAAAGATTTAATGCATTGCCTGCAATATTTCATGGTAAAATGGCAATTTCAGAGAATTGCATGCACAAGTTTAGCTGCCTCTCAGAGAAGCGGCTATTTATACAAGATGGTCAGGGCAGCATCGTAGTACGTGTCCAGCGTGCGGGTGCGCACTTCCACTGAGCGAGGCTTTAAAAGACGCGTCGAGATCAATCACTCGATTCAAAGGAAAGCTTTCGTACTTAAGGAGTACAAGCCCGACTTGATGCGTGATGTTACTTAAGTGGGTTTAAGTCTTCTACTTTGAACGCTTCATTCACAAAGGCTTAGGAACTATGAAGCTTGTAAACTATACAAAAAATACTGCAGACTTAACTGCGTTGGAAAATTGTAACTTATTTCAGAATTTGTCTCCGCATGTCTAGATAAATTCTTGCAGCACCCAGTGGTATCATTTGAAATATTTTGGTATCTCCTTAATTAATATACTTGATGTAAGAAAATAATTCCCTCATAGAATTAATGACAGTTTCGTTAATTTTTTCACAGCACGCTTTAACGGTTTTATGATTATCATCGAACGAACTTGTTACAGGGTAATCACATATTTCAAGAAAAATCGGTGCTTACGTATTATCGGGAGGACCTTTAAAAAAAACGGAATTACCTAACCTAACCTAACCTAACCTAACCTAACCTAACCATTACATTTGTAATTCCGGAGGCCAGAACGTCGCAATTGCTTGCTATATAATTTCATTGGCTTCATATGATGAAATAATCATATCTTCTGAACATATTGACCAGTAATATTTTTCCAGGGCAAATTTCATGTACAATTTAGGGTAAAAACACTTCATACCAGGATTTTTCGAGAAATTTGTTGGGCAAGAGCAACCACTGCATGGGGAATTCTCCCAAATTTCGGGTAAATGTTTGTATTCTTTGGGAATGAGGTCCTCCCGGTAATACGTAAGGACCTAAATTTCTTTACAACTATTCCCCTTGAAATCGAGAAATCAAACGTAAGGAAGAAATTAATTTACTGGTTTCTTCAATTATTATTTAGGCAATACTTAATGAGCTTTTTTATTTTTGCCCTTATCTCAATCGTGCTCAAATGTTTAGAAACGTTTATGCGATATGCTTGATCAAACTGAGAAAATTTTGTTCCAAGTGTTCCTTAGTAAATGAATTCAATTGATTTTCTGGTGAGATTTCAGTTCCTTTCATTAAATTGGCGGGACTCTTGCCGCCTGATCGGAATTTCTGAGACCAGAGAACCGTACTTCCGATTTCATTTCCCCTACAAATGCAAATTGGATGTTTCTTGGAAAATTTCTGAGGTCAGGGGACTTAATATGAACTCGTATGAAATAAACTCGTTTGATATTTTTCAATTGAGGTTCCCGTAGAAAAGTGAGGAGTAACGGGGCCGAGAGAAAATTATTTCATGAAACTCGGCTCACTCTAGGCAGTTACCGAATGATTGATTACGAGGTAATTCATGAGTAATTATTCGACTGTACAGGGAGAAATAATTTAATCGTTTACTAAATGTCTATTGAGTAAATACTTTATGATCGATCGAAGGTGCGGTTGCGCTTTTCTACACCCTGTAAATGAGCTCTTGAAGCTTTGTTAGCTTACTTTGTTTTCTGTATAGGAAGTCAAATCCTCCAATAGAAAAAAAGAAAGAAAGAAAAATCGTTTATTCCGATCTCTTTCACATATAAATCATGGTACATCGGGTTTTCTATCAGTAAAATCACAGCCTTAAAATTAAAATGTGGAAGTCAAGTGACACTTCTGATCGTGATCTGTGACTACAACCTTAAAATTACGGGTGGAAGTTACGTTGGAAATTACAGCCTTAAAGTCAAAATGTGGAAGTCGCAATGGAACTTCTGATTGTGATCGGTAAGACCACAACCTTAAAATTACAGGTGTAAGTCACACTGAAACTTTGAATTGTTATTCATAATTTTATGCTAAGCACGAAGAGTGAAATATTAACTCGAAGAACATCTTAAATAAAAATCACAGCGCAAAGATAGCCTATTTCAGCTTAAATTCTCTTATAAACATTGTGTGATCGTTGTGCATACTTCATAAAATAAAAATTACGGTGCGAAGATGGGCTATTGCAACTTAACTTAGATTCTCTTATACATAGCCATCAGCAAAGCGATTTTCAGTTGTTAAGAGCACAGTCAGCGAGAAAGTATTTGTAGGTGAATGTAAATCAAACAGAGTAGTGTATGAATTCGTCAAATTCCTGGCACTTCTCTTTCATTTCTTGCATTCAACACGTGTCACGTCATTGGTGCGCGCACTCACTCTACGACCTTCAGTCTGGTATAATGACTGCATAATTTACGTATCGCAGGGAAGCAAAGTCGAACAGCAATCTAAACTTTTAGCTATGAGAGTAGATGGAGAGAGATTGAAATTCCATAATTTGCTGTATTTCGAGTCAAAACTTGCATTTCAGCTACGAAATGGATCAGTCAAGACCTAACCAGCCATATCGCTGCCAGCTCCATCCGCAGGTCTCACATCCGTTACCATAAAGATGGTTCTTCATGTCGAAGCTGAAAGCATTTTTTGACGTTAAATGAAATAAAGTCCTCAACTTTCATTGTTTCTTATTACGTTTTTAAAATTTACAAATTTACATGACTGATGGTACTGTTACTATCGAGCATTACGTTATAAAAAGCTTCATAAACCCACTGTATATTCCGAAAAAAGCTCCCAACCTAAGAAAACCTTCAATTGGAAACCAACACATGGTTTAATGTAGCCCTTCTTTACAATAACGTTCATTATTGTTCCCGCAAAACTTGTTTAAGTTCTAATTTTACAGCCAAGACGGTAAATATCTCGACAGTGTTTGTATTTTTTAGTATGACGAACTAAACAAATGTACGTTATGTTGAAGGACATGAGAGATGTTTCACCGGATGCTCGTTGTAGAGATGATAGAATAGATTGTAAATATGCTTTTGACATTTACTTATGAACTCAGCATATATTTTCCTTGTTATATCAGGACTGTTAGCATACTATTATGAAACACTCGAATAGTTTTAAGAGAAGAAAAAACGTAATCTTATTATGAAAGTAATTAAGAAGGCTATGGGAAACATTTTGTTTTCATCAAATTTTAATAAAACCGAGAGCTTTCGAACGTGGACATCACTCATTTTCCGTCGAAAAATTCTAAAAAGGAAAAAAAATAATGCAAAAACAGTTAAATACACAGTTCTTAAAATATGTCAACAGAATAAACTTAGAAATCAACCTGCTACAATGAAAAAGCTAAACTAGTGTTTGACGTGGCGCCGATCCGTTATGATCATTGAGCAACGGATTGTGTTGATGAATTAAAACACTTTCCTGTGTCTTTCAATTCGTGGTAGTGGACGATACAATTACTTTGAAGTTTGCTTTGAGTATGAGATGGTTAGTTTCTACCTAATGATCTTCAATATTACCATTAGGTGGTAAAACTAGAGGTTTTCCAGTGTGATAGGAGAACCTTTTATGTTCAGCATTGCCTCTAAAAATTCAGCATAGTTTGCCGAAAGCTCTGCTTTTAAAAAAAATTGTCTTTGATGGAGTCCTTTGAAATTCTCGACAATCGAATCGAAAAAACGTCTTATATTTTTCAAAATTAAGTTTCGAAAAAGTTAGCCGCAACCACACTACTATTTTAGAGTAGGATCATAGATCACTTACGCAGATCTATGCGAGTGATCTGTGGTGACTGGTGAGATACGGCTTCCTCATACGCCTGAAGCGGTCGATACAGTACACAACTGTAGAAACGAAGAGATGATATGGCTTTCTTTTTTTCTCCACTTCCTGTCGTTGTTGTCAACTATGCTAGTCCGCTCAATTTTGATCGTCGCAACTTCTTCTAGTACTCCCTTGCTGCCGGCGGCTGCAGCGCAGCAGCAGTCAAGCAGGCTGAAGCAGCCAGCAGATTCAGTTGCCATTCAACTGTGTCGGTGAGGCGTGTGCTGTGCTTGGCTGTCTCATTTTGTATGTTACCTTGCGTTTCCAGGATCTTTGCTGTCATGACCTGATATTGGTGATTGTGTCTACCCAAGTAGTGCTGAGTGAATCAAAATCAAGATGCCGTGGCTGCACACGGTGTTAGTTTTGCTATTAATTAGCAAAGGAGGTGTATTGAGCCAGGAGCGGAGTTCCTCTGGGCGCTTGGAGAGCATCAGCGACTACGACGCCCTGCCGCACCACAACATGTGCCAGCCCATCACCATAACCCTTTGCAAAGATATCGAGTACAACACTACTATCATGCCTAATTTGCTGGGCCATGAGCGGCAAGAGGAAGCAGGCCTGGAAGTTCATCAATTCTTCCCCCTAGTGAAGTACGACTGCTCGCCGGATCTTCACTTCTTCCTGTGTAGTGTGTATGTGCCTGTGTGCACCATCCTGCCCAGACCCCTGCCACCCTGCAGGGCCAAGTGCCTTTCTGCTAAACGTGGCTGTGAAGACATCATGAACAAGTTTGGCTTTCAGTGGCCTGATAGCTTGAACTGTGACAAGTTCCCTGCAAACCCATTGGAAGAAATGTGTGTTGGGGAGAATGTCTCTGCCACAACTCCTTCTCCTCGTAGTAAAACTCATGTAATTGAGGGCATGGATTTCCAGTGTCCTGTGTACTTCACCATCCCACCAAGCTTGCAATACAAGCTTCGTGTTGGTGATGTTGTGGTTGATAATTGTGGTGCACCCTGCGATGGTATGTTTTTCAACAGTGAAGAAACAGCTTTTTCAAGGCGTTGGCTTGGAATTGTGGCTGCAGCGTGTCTGGCGCCAACCATTTTCACAGTTGCTACTTTCTTGTTGGACATGAGCCGTTTCCAATACCCTGAAAGACCCATCATTTTCATCAGTCTGTGCTACTTCTGCATCTCGTGCTGCTATGTGGTAGGGTTTTCTCAAGGGACAAATGTTGTATGTGATGAGCCATACGCCCCTCCATATCATTTACAAGAGGAGCATGCCAACATGATCAGTGCCATCACTCAAGGTGTGGAGAGGGAAGTCTGCACCATCCTCTTCATGATTCTCTATTTCTTCACGATGGCAGCCTCCATTTGGTGGGTGGTGCTGACGCTGGCATGGTTCCTCATGGCTGGCCTCAAGTGGAGCCATGAAGCTGTAGAGAATTATGCAGCTTGGTTCCATGTTGCAGCTTGGGCTGTTCCTGCTGTCAAGACCATCGTCATCCTGGCCACTGAGAATGTTGAAGGTGAGACATAGGCACTTAGTCCAGGCTAGTCAGAGCATCAACTTGAATTTATTGAACAAATGGTGATGCTGGTAACTCAAAAAGATGTCATTCTGTTAATGGTGCACTAATACCCAAGAATGATATGCTGAATTGGCCAGATAAATATTTATAGGCATATCTAATCTAAAAATATTATTAACTTATTTCTACTGTAGAACTTCCAACACAAAATTCTGACACCACTTGGGCATTTTTTGTATTCCAAAAAAATTTTAGAACCTCCAACACAGAAATTCTGGCAGCACTCTGGCATTTTTACATTTCAAAATGATTTTGAACAAAGGTTAATTGAGGTTGCATTTGGTCAGGTAAGATTAGGATAGGTAGTTTTACATATAAATATAGGAATGCAATCATTGTGAATAAGACTTACTGTAAAATCATCTTAAAATACATTAATTTCTGTTGGTATTCCAGTTTACATCTGTAGTAAGCAGGTATAGATACACTACAAAAGTTATGTGCATGTTTGCATCTGTAGTAAGCAGGTATAGATACACTACAAAATTTTCATGCATGCTTACATCTGTAGTACACAGGTATAGATACACTACAAAAGTTTCATGCATGTTTACATCTGTAGTAAGCAGGTATAGATACACTAAAAAAGTTACATGCAGTACATTTCTGTGATGGGGATCCTAATGTAAAAATTAACCATCTTTTCAAATTTTCAATTAACCAGTGAATGAGCATTGTTTTTATTGAGTGTAATCAGCTCAAAATTTAGGTGATAAGTGCTTTTTGGATTTAAATTCTCAACTTTATCATTTTATACTTGCATATTTGTTCCGTATTATCTTCAAGCCACTTTTCGGGATATGGTAGAACTTGAATTATGTTTAAAAGCAAATGTTAAACTTCTTACGGAACTGAAAACTTCTTATTGCCACTTAGTTGATTTAATCTTATTTTATTTAGCATGTATTTGATTCACATGCCTTCCTTTTTAAAGCCTTCAAATTATTTGCAGGCTTCAATAACCACAGTGCAGCATACAGCATGTAACACAGGGGGTACGGTTTGCAGCCAATGTCCTGTACGGGGGCTTGTGATGCTCTCTTGAAATGAAGTTCATTTGCTCTAATGAGAGACAGGTACAATGGTAAATTTAATAACTTCTTTTAGTGTGATTTAACGATCTTGTGAGATGTTTGTTATGCTCAGGGTGTAAAGTTGAATAAAGATATTAAGGATAAATTAATTTTGGTTATCAGAAGTTGATGGAAAACATTGAAAGGTTAATAATAATAATTAGTCAAAAGAAATCCCATGAATGTTTGCTTTTGTAGCGGGTAAATATTAGGAAATAATTTAATTGGACATGAGTCAGATAAAATCAGACTCTGACAGCCAGCATTCTTATGAGTCTGACTCGACTCCTGAATCCTTAGATTCCAACTCCACAACTCTCATTTCACGGGTGGTGGCCATTCAACATTTGTCTTTTTTGTTCCTTTGCTACAGTCTTCGGGTTTAATTATTACAATTATTTTCTCAATTTTTGAGATTTGTCTAATTTTCATTCTACATATACTTGGTATTAATTTAGTGAGATTGAATAGTGGGCTGTGTTGAGTTCAGTTAGCTTAGAAAGTGGAATACAGTTATAATCATGTACAGTGGCCATGAGGTATAAGCCACCCTTAGCAAAGGCTTGTTGAAAAACGACTAACAATTAAGAAGAGAAACACAAAGCCCACCGACAGGCCAGTATCCTGTTGGTCAGGCTGAGCTAAAGAGTTTTTTGACCTCAAACGTGTACATCAAGGAATTGAAAATAGACATAATAGTTGTTTAGGTGTCGTGTCCAATTAACGACGCGAAGCTTTGAGACGATATATTCAATTTGCTTTGGACGTAAGATACGAGGCTGTTGCGTACTGAGAGAGGCTCAGAAAAGACAAGTAAACTCGTTTCTAGCCACTTATCCTGTATTCGAAGTCATAATGAGTTAGCTTATCCCAGAGTTGAGAATAACAAATTGAGTCAAAACGAGTTGGCTCGTCCCAGTCGAGTGAGGGTTGGAGGTTTGTACGCGCCATGCTTTGAGGGGGAGTAGAGCTGCGCTCGCCCAGCCGCGGGGTGCTGAGCAGCTGAGGCAGTGCTGGGGCTTCCTTCACAGCCTCTCGTCGCGATCGTGTGCTGTTTGGTCCCGTCTCCCTTGGGAACTCTGAAGCTGAACAACCAGTTCATGTTGGGTGTGTGGATAGCGTGATATATGGTGTGAACAGAACGAAATATATGGTGTGTGTGTGCCATGATATAAACCGAGTGTGTGTGTCATAGTATAAACTGAGTGTGTGTGCCATAATATAAACTGAATGTGTGTGCCATAATATAAACTGAGTGTGCGAGCCACAATGCTGCACACACGAACTGTGAGTGAGGCCCAACCCGCCTGCAGTGGGGTGACAAGTCTCTTCCTTGAATGAGACGTAAGTTGCGGGAACCACTTCCTTGAAGATACCTTGAAGATATTTGGGCCTTCACGCCCGGACCACACTCAGGGTACCGCCGCTTTGTGTGCATGGTGTGCGTGCCTTAGCATATCTGCGAGCTGTTGAATGAGACCGTTTCCCTCTGCCGTTTGGTGATAGTGAGGCTATGGAGGCCTATCAGAGTTAGTTTGTAGAAAGTTATCCAGCGTCTTTTTGAAGACCTCCAGGGAACCATAGCATTCTCTCACATCTTTTGGCAGAGAGTTGAATAGTCTGGGTTCATGTCTGGAAATAGTCATACGGAGAACGACTGTTCATGTTTAGTCTAAACGCTGCCAGCCGCCCTCGCATTGAACGTCGGCACAACACACA
>VOMN01098067.1:0-10768 GCA_014899125.1 Orchestia grillus | reverse complement strand
CCTCCGTACCCCTCATGCCTCCGTACCCCTCATGCCTCCGTACCCTTCATGCCTCCGTGCGGAGGCGTAATCTGTGTTCTCTCTGCATGCACCCCACACTCACTACACCAACACTCCTGCGTGCATTGAAAAAAGTCCAACACTTCACAGCCTTCACGACACTTTATTTCCTTATGTGGCAAGCCTCCGCTGTTCCCACAGTCCTGCCACCACACGAGTCAATTTGCACTTCAGCAAATTTTCCTCAGTTCCTTGCTGCCAAACGTCCCGAGCCCTGACCACGTGTTCTCCTTGGCAGCTTCCTCCACTCAGCCAAGCATGGGTGCACGTGCCTATATACAGTATGTACACGTGCAGTTGTATAGTGACTGCCGCGAAGTTTTGTTCGCATGGGAAATATTTCTCCAAACTGCCGGGTGGTCACTATTGAAAAAGATGGTTCTACTGAAAGAAATCATTAACGAATCTCTCGAAAAACTTTACAAGATTTGTGCATGCATGTTCCACATTATTCATGGGATTGATCGAACAGTTGGTGCTTTTGAACCTTGAATTGTACCTAGAATTCATTAATACACACGGAGAACTTTTTTTACGGAGAAACAGGTAAATTTTGCTGAAACGTTATCGGATTTCCTCATGATACGTCACTGGTCGCCCCGGTATTGGTTAATTAGGGACACCGAGATTTTGGGCAATGAAAATATTTTCTTTTGGAAAATTCGTATTACGTCGGGCCTAGCGAGCTTTCC
This sequence comes from Orchestia grillus, assembly GCA_014899125.1. Taxonomy (NCBI): domain Eukaryota; kingdom Metazoa; phylum Arthropoda; class Malacostraca; order Amphipoda; family Talitridae; genus Orchestia; species Orchestia grillus. Next base: position 10,016 of record VOMN01098067.1, on the reverse strand, counting down.
CTTGACGTATACGAGCACACTGAAGGCCTCCTGTAGCTTGCTTTATGGATCAGGCCTAGCACAACAGTCCTGTGCCCAGTGAAAGCCAATAAGCCAAAGCCAGCATCGGACGTATTTCTCTGAGGACAATGGGACCTTCTACTCCAGCATCGAAGACGAATGGACGTCTCAATATTTTGTTCCGATACTCGCTCTAACCGAGCGCTTGATGGGCTATAAAACGGGACGCAGGAACGAGTCTGTATCGCCTTAGCAATTGTCTTCACGGTCCTGGAAAGGCTTTCATTCTCCTTAAATTACGAGGCCATTTGCCTCGATAAAATAAAATGCTACAGACGAGGAAAAAAAGTGTCACAAAGCCACTAATGACCCAACGAAAGGAACGCGCCTCGTGAGAGTCGAGTCCTGGTGAAAAGTCTCCTCAATGCCGTGCTCACGTCCATGTTTTTATATCCGTTGTTGGAGGCGCGACTTCGGCATTAAGGAGGCGAATCATGCTTCCTTATCAAGAAGGCTTTGAATTACTGCGTTCGTGTAAAAGAAACGCGAGGTTGATTCGCCTGAGCATACGGAATCTGGCGAGCGCAATCGTAGAGATTGCTAACGCTGCTGTAGCAATCATAGCGTCTCTGGCGATTGTAGAGAATCTAGTGCACACAACCGTAAAGATTACTAGCGCTACTAGCAGCCGAAGCGTTGCTAGTAAAAGTAGAGAGCACGCAACCGTAAAGATTACTATCGCTACTAGCAATCGAAGGCGTTGCTAGTAATCGTAGAGAGCACGCAACCGTAAAGATTACTATCGTTACTAGTAATCGTAACCTTACTAGCAGCCAAAGATAATCCATCTCGCACTCAGTTGCAACAACTATCGTCACCACGTACAAGATGTCTGCTGTTCCAGCTGTCAACGGGAGTGCATTCTGGTGATGCTGCTCAAGTTAGGCACGCGTGCGCCTGCGTCGTGAGGAAATACAAACTTGTGATTATATTTTCCCCGACGAAAACATGTCCTGGTCTTGCAATACGTAATGTAAAAAAAAGATGCTATCGCAGAAGTTATCGTCCCACGTGGGCATTGTTGCGAAGTGCCTCAGTTCTCCCCTCGTAGTTCAGTACTTTCCGACTCGATCCCCTCATCAATAAGCATATATTCAAAATGCAATATAATCATTGCTATATATAACGTGTATTTGGCACTCAGACTAGTCTGGTTTCGTAAAATGCCACCGTCAAGGAATGTCACCTGAAGATATAAAATACCTGATGATAATTACATAGCAAATTAAAATGCATACCTTACGTAATTTGTTCTGCATTTCACCGATTTTATTTTAAGAAACCCGACAGGTCTGAGGGTCAAATGTATATTTTTATACTGAAACGATTATGTTTATTTTTATACTCAGAGTTATATTCGGTACTAATAAACCAAGTTTTGAATACTGACTAAGCTTTGCATATCTTAACTGAGGTTGGTTCACGTACATCTCATTTCTTACATGTCTGCTGTTGTGAACGGTGTCAAGCGTAAATTCCTTATGGTAAATAAATGTTTCAAATGTTCCAAAGATATATGATTGTCAGTACGCGTACTCTCATTGTTATGCCTCAAAAAGTTATTTATTTTTCTTATAACGAAACTAAGCATACCTTATTTTGCTCCCAAGTACAAATTTCTTTGGAAACATATTATGGTTCAGACGTAGGGGCACATCGATATATTTTACGTAACAAACACCAGCAGGCAGTCTAAAATTTGTAACCGTACTTATATATCAAAACTTTTTTCCTTCATCTTACGTGAGACGCAAGACCAGCATAGCCGAGAGAAAATAATCGATTCACTTCGCCGGATTGGGATGCGGGAACATGCAAATTAGTGCGAAGAACATAAAATTGATGGCTATCTTTTGGATCTTTAAATCCGCACTGCGTGCTTCTGAATCATAAATGACCATGCCGTGAGAAGTGGTTTCGTCTTTGAAATTCCGCGGTTAAAGCTTAGAATAACATCAGTTTATTTCAAATACTGCCTGTGAGTTTGTGGTCTAGAGTTATTTTTTTATTTTAGAGCAACTACGAGCACCGTCATCGTGACCCGTGACTTCTGTAACGCGTGACCAGATACTGTGAGTGCTTGCCGCTCTCGACCGTTACCTTTCCCATGACGCGGGCCAAGTACAGCATGAGCGTCACATTCAAGTACTGGCTGATACCTTAAGAACACAATAGCATTTTCGAAACAATCGAGGTATTAATTTATCACCATTAATTTAAATTTCAGACTAAACTGCAATCAAATAAGGAATAACTGTTGCGATTTTCCGTAAGGGGAGACTCCGCCGAAGGACCAAATTAGCAGTTGGGCTGCTAGAGCAACCTAAGTATGCACGGAGCGACTTGATTTTCAATTCAGGATACACTGTTGTACTGGAAGAAAGAGTACAAAAGAAACACAAAAATTAAGGTATTAGTACCTATATATGAAGTTGACGATAATTGCATCAGTAACTTGAGATCGGAAGCTAGGATTAGCTCTCGCTTTCGATTACTCCAGCGAAAAGTTCTGTTAATTATTTATCGAACCAAAAATCATTGTGTCGCTGTACATGCCCAAACTGAGAGTTGTTCGAAATTTCGTGCAGTCTTAAGAATTCGATTGTTACGTTTTTAAGTCGTGAACATTCGAACGGTTCCCCAAGTTGATTAAGAAATAAACTTTGTAGCTCACCCCTAACTTTCAGAGGACTTTACTATTGCAATGATGTGGATTGGTGATTAGTTTGCTGTGCCAGCGAGGTGCCACGGGCTCAGTATTCCGTTACCTGGAGCTCCACAGGAAAGTCCCCATAAGTCTTGTAGGTGTAAAAATGTCAAAATTGAATTATACATTGCTAAAATTGAATTAGCCGAGACTGAAATGTCACTGAAGTCCTCGAAGGTTTAATCATGACCTCACTGATGGAAGAGAAGCGAGTGCTCTACCGCGGAACTGCAGGTACTGTACGCGCCTCAAAAATTTCATCTCCTCAACTGAAGTGTCGTACAAGTGCACCGTTCCCCCAAACCAGAATCGCGCAATTCAATAACAGAATTGCTCCGTGCATAGAAATCTATACAAGGCTGTACACATAATTTTCAGATTTTCCAAAGTTAGAAAAGCGCCCCAACTTCATAATCTGCAGTTGAACGCGACTGAGCGCTCTCGATTGCCATTTATTTCGCCATAAGCCTGTGCTCATAAAAAAATTTCGAGTTCGAAGCACCGGTTTTTGACGGCGTCATCGGGATTATCGCGTCTAGCTGGGAAAAGCAGGAAGAAATTTCATGGTCGTAATGGCCGAGGCAACGACTTTTATGCATCCAGTATGAATTTTAGATCTTAGGCGTTTACAAACTGTCCAGTGTTCAGATGGAGCTGTTTGACCGAAGGTTATCAGCTCATTAATGACTTTTTGGAGCTTAAGTTGTGCTTAAAACTGGCTTTCAGAGGTTTGTAATTTCGTGATCTATTCATTGGGATTCCATGGAGAACAACCAGCCGAATGTTCTGTATGTTCAGTCGGGACGCTAGAAATGTGCCGTGCATAACTGCGTGACTTCGGCTGGAATCAATACAAGCTTCATAGCTCAATGCGTGCTGATTAATATTGACGGAAAAATCAAACCGGCCAAGCGAGCAAAGATTTGTTTAAACTTTCCGTAAACGCTGTCATTCGTTGCAAGCAGAGCTCGCCAAAGTCGTCGACTTAGCAAAGGAAGTCCAAATATTGACAATTCCGGCATAGAGGATATAGCTCAGCAGTCTTCATGTCCCTCGCTGGTAATCCAAATTTTCCCGGAGCACCGTTCATTAATCGTCTCTATCAGAACTTTTGCTACTCCAGATTCTTCTTCGGGGCTAATCAACTTCTCCTTGCAGAGAGGTAGCGTCAAAGCATCAATCTTAAGAATGAAGATGAACACTCGCGCTTTCAAGTTTCTGTTTGAGGGAGGGTGATCGTCGACGGCACTTGGACGCTTTATGGGCGAGCGACGACCCTCTTGGGGCCGATAAAAACCAAAATGCTGCCATGAAGAAATTCATCTGTCATGGAGTTGCTCGAAAGCGCCCACAAATAGCGGGTATCTTTTATAGTCCGTGCTGTTGTGCTTATTTTCGCACATGCTTCCCGCGCTTTATCACACTTTTACTAGGAAGTATCCAGAGCGAAACTCAGTGCATGCTTTGAGCTCAAGATTTATGTTTTAATGCCGAGTATCTCACACGTACGTTAGGTGGGGGTGCCAGATTTAGCATCCTGCTCTCACTAGAGCAGCGTGCTGGAAGGCTGTAGCTGCAAAAATCAGCGAGGCAGGTGTGATTCACGACCATTTTTTAGAAAGGATGATGATGATGATGATGATGATGATGATGATGATGATGATGATCCTCCTCCTGTTAGAATCACTGGAGGAATTAGCAGGCTTTCCAGAGCAGAAATGACAACTCTCGTTATCGGGGGCGGTGGTGGCAGTTTTCATTCAGCTGTCAGAGGAGCTTTCTCGTTATTTTCAATTTTTACAGGTAAAGGCAGGCGATCAGTAGAGCCAGTCCCTGAGCTGGTGTCTTTGATGTCTTATGCTCTGAACTATTCGTCTCCGCGAGTCGCTCGCTGCCGCATCTTGGTGCATGATCGAACTTTTTTGAGAAAATTTATGAAGCGCATTTTATGAAGCACATAAAAATGTTTTCATGCAGCATCTTGGTGACAATCAGGCTGTTTATACATTATTTTATAAACCTCATTAAAACGTTTTTATGAGGCCTTTTGGCGCATGCCAGAGCTAATTTTGTCAGGCATATTTTCATGAAATACATCAAACTGTCTCACTGATGCACTTCGACGTATGATCAGACTATTGTTACACTGTCGTTATGAAGCCCATATCTAGGAGGAACATTGAACTATTTTCTTTGCATCTTGATGCATGATCTGAATTTTTTCAAGCTATCATTACCAAACCCTCCATTCTGCACAAACAAATTAATTAACGTGTATAAATGAAAGAATACTCTACACACTGTATATTCGAAGCCTATTTTAGCACATTGTATGCGCTTGACCGCATGTTACAACTTCGATTTCATGTCTTATACTTCAGTACACAACCTCTTCTCTCACACATTTCCCCATTAGTTCGCAGCGTTCAGTGAGTATTGGAATGCGATGGCTAAGCGTCCCCTACGCATGAATGCTTACACCTAAGCTGCTCCACAAAGGGCACCAAATTTGAATTCAGCGACCCTTTCCTGCTTCGAAGTTAGACATGCTTTTCTCATCGATGCTCGTCCTTCTTACTCGGATTAATGGTATTTTTACATTTGATAATTCAATTATAAGGGCTTTTTGTAACGCATATACAAGAGTGCGGGGCGCACAGGCGCACCATTACGCAACAGAGGTTGCTTGGGCCTGCGGAGGCCCAATACGGAGGCGCCGCGTTAAGCATCACAGCTCAGTTTGCGTGGTTCCATCATGGCTGGCGTCTCATCCTTGAATGGACCGATTTATTTTTTGAATAGACGAAATATTGCGAAAGCAGGGGTTCACATTTCACGTGCATATTCAAGCTAGTTTTGAAACAAAAAGTGAGTATTTTAACACTTTAAGCGCGACGTGTGCCATATGTGGTCACGCGATCATCTAACCTAACCTAACGTAACCAAAGGGCCAACACATAGGAATACAAATTTGTAAGTGTTCATGAAATTTGTGTTCATTATTTGAATAAGCTAGTTTAGATTAGAAGGAAAATGAATAGCCTAACCAAATTTGTGAAAACAAAATCCTTCATTTTTACATCCGCAACGGAAATAATTGCAACATGAAATTTTACCTGTGTGGAGAATCGCACTTAAAGTGTTAAGACTAAGCTGTATCATTTCTCGTCTCCAGAATTCTTGACAGTGGCTATAGGGTTAAATTCTTTGCCTCCTCGTAGACAGACTATTATGGCCCATGTTTTGGGCAATTCGCCCGTTAGACAACTGTGTGCGCGAGCTAGCGCTGCCTGCAAAGCTCTACACCAAGGAAGGCTTTCGGATCCAGGTGAACTTCAAAAACCTCCATGTTAATCGATTTCAATGATTTGCTCTCAGACGTTCATTCTTTCCTCGGCATAATATTTTGGCGATAATGCAGGCCGCATTATCGCCAGGCTTTACACGAAAAACTAGCTGAAGCCTTACGTTTGTATGCAATAACGCTGGAAGCTTCCAACAAAGAAAAACCATAGCAGCACCCTCGTGAAAATGGCCTTCGCAACCCATAAAGACGGTAACTGGTTAAATTTCCAATAAGCCTGCCTGCATTCTCAAACAGACGAAATTCAGGCGTACTGTTATCTTGCATTCGAATACAGGTAAACAATTTCATCCCAAAAACGTTTCTTCATGAACGATTTTGATGATTTGCTCTTAGACGTGCCTGAGATACAACGTTGTTTCATGGCTTACACGACGCCGTCGATGTTCAGTATCACAAGTTATCTATGAACTTTAGTGCTCACTTCACTCGCTTATGAGACGGTTGTGTCTGAATTTTGAGCTGGATCTGTGTCACTTGCTACATGCTGTTCCGTGGACCTACATCGTGATTGTAAGAGTTTTATGCTTCTCCTACTCTCCGAGCACGAGTGGCGATGGTGGGGTTGTGCGCACTGGGTGTTGCAAGAGTCTACTTTGATTTTAACAGACCCTTTCAAGATTTTATTAGATTCATCATAGATTTTAACCGATTCATTCTAAATTTTAATAGATTCTTACTAGATTTTCCTCAATTCTTCTTAGATTTGAATAGATTCTTCCTAGACTTTACTAGGTTTTTCCTAGCTTTCACTAGATTCACCTTACATTTCACTAGATTTTCTTAGATTTTTTCAAGATTCTTATAAAACTTTACAAGAATCTTCTTAGATTTTACAAGATTCTTCTTTCAAGGTTTTACAAGATTCTTCTTAGGTTTTACAAGATTCGTCTGATTAGATTGTACAAGATTCATCTTCTTAGATTTTACAAGATTCTTTCTAGATTTAATAGGATTCTGTCTAGATTTTATAAGATTCTTCATAGATTTTACAAGAATCTACATAAATTTTACAAGATTCTTCCAAAAAATTTCTATATTCTATCTAAATTTTACTATATTCTTCTTAGATTTTATTATATTCATTTTAGATTGTGCATACTATGAGTAGATTCTCTCCAGAATTTGATGTATTCTTTCTAGATTTCGCCAGATTATTCCTAGAGTTTACCACAGTTCGTTCTTTTTGATTATGCAAAAGAACAGAAAAATAAAAATATCATTTTTATATTGTATTTCATCGAATAGAATTACGTATTTCTGTTCCATGACTGAGTACAACACGCTGCGTTAGCATGAATTATTGTTTATACGTACAATTGGATGTAATACTGTGTAAAACCTGAAAATTTAAAAGTTTTTAAATGTTTCGTGTATTGAAACTTGCTTGCATAAATACAAGTAAATTGCTCAATTCTCCGCTGTCAGAAAAGCGTTCTGCAGTCTGCGTTGTGTAAACTATAGAACGGTTACTTAATCGATCCAGTGGTCTACGCGGAGACGGTTGTAATCTGATACCTGATCTCTGTAAATATTAATTTTTGGCTGGGCAAATAAGAAAAACTAAATGAACTCAGGGCCTGAGAGGATACAGGTGAACAGGAATGCAAAAGAACTTTTTATTCATTGTCATCGTTCTTTTTTTCAACCAAATGTCATGAAGAACTTGCTCTTCGTTTTAATAATTCTCATTTACCCTCTCTGGGTACCTACTCTTTTTACACACAATCTTTTATATCTCGGAGAAAAATGAAAAAAAACATATCTAGACATCAAGGACCCTATCTTATTCAGATATACTGTATCTAATAGTATCCATCTGTGAGGCAGCGTACGACATTTGTGGTGGAAGCACTTGCGTTATTTTACGTCACGCCTCGCTGGAGCATCATCGCTGGAAAGGAGAGCTGTTCCAGCGATATTGCGGCGGTCGACGTCATCTTCGTCTACGTCGCTTTGATTCGTCGCGAAATTGCAGCTTCATTCACAATGACAAGGCTGGTCTGTGCCTCTGCCTCTGGCTAGTCTTCCTTTCTTAATTCAAATCTCGACTCAAGGATACACCTAGACGCAGTACGCCCTGGCTTGGTCCTCTTGTCATTGGACGCAAGCTTATTTGATGAAAATAAATTTACGAGCTGCACAAAATTGCTTCTCGAGTGGTCATTTCATTTCGCCATTTGGACGACACCTTTTGCTCTATTGTCCATGGGCTTTATTAAATATCCTTTCAATCTCTTGGAAGGTTCAATCACATTTTCCAGGAGAAGTAAATCTCTCGCACAAGTCATAGGTGTTCTTTCAAATTAATTTTCTTCACTTCCAGCATTATAGCACAGGCATGAACCCTACAAAACTTGCGATGAACGGCATTTTTAGCGCATTCTTTCGCTTTAATATAACATACTTCTAAGTTATCAGGCAAAATTTGCTTTAACTTTCTGTTCCGAGTACGGTACTCGAGTAAGACTGAGTTATTTGTGAGGGAGTCTAGCTCTAAGTACAAAAAGAAGTACAATCGTTGCTGTGAAAAAACAATTACTTGACCCTTAGATCAGTCAAGTTTTGTAAGAAACCTCCTCAGTAAGGGATGGTTTGCATTCTACCGTGGGCGTTACTTTCTGGCTCCTAGTCTTCCCAGCGGCGGGTCAACCGACGCCTTTCTCAACTGGTACGTAACATGGTCTCGGGAGAGCCACTATGGCGTATAAAACGAGACTTTCCCTAACGCGACGTACGTGCTAACGAGCTACCTGGTCTAGCGAAGCACGTGCTCACCTCACACTTGTTCGTCAAAACGACGCTGCTCGGAGAGCCGCTTATGAAATTGGCTCGCGGTATAGGGGGGTGGCCAGCGCACTCGAGGCAAACTTACCAACAAAATACACGATAATTTGATACGTGTTTACAGACATGTTCGTGCCATTGCTGCATACGTGCTATGAGGAGCGTAGTAAAACCGCATACGTGCTATGAGGTGGAGGCTAAAGCTATATATGTTCTGAGTGCACATTATCTTCTGGCACGTACTAGGTCGCTCTGACTTGAATATTAGGAAAACATACCGAGTAAGAATATCAGCTTGACTTATAGTTTGACGCACTACGAAATAAACGTGCGCAAAAAATTTTCTGCCGAATTTGAAGTCCTTTTTGGAAGAATTCGTTTTTCTTTCTTAACTTTAACAGAAAAGAGAGTACAAATACTTCAGCTTTGACTTCTGCCATGGGACTACGTACGTACAAGAAGTCACCTATTCGTATGCAAACTAAATACGTTACGTGCATTCGCACTCCACTTGCGAGCAGTGAACGCGTGCGGAAATCGATGCCTCACCAGCGCGCACAAAAGCTGCTCTCGCCACGAGCTGCGTGAAGAAAATCGTTCCATATTCATGGACAGCGCGCCAATTTTTTGTGCAAGTTATTCGCTCGATTTTGGTGTTCGTAGTCAGTCTTTCCGTGATAGCTGCACTGCCGCTATGTTTTCGTTATCGGTGGTTGAGTGGCGCGCCGCCGTCTGTGCAACGCGCGCATTTCCATACCAGAGCGAGTGCGCAGCGCGACTGCGTTTGCATCTGATTTGTATATTTTGATCTTTATTGAGGGCACCTGATTAATGTGACCGGCCGGCGAGATGCATCTGCAAGCATCGCTCCAACGAGGCAGGGTTCGTGAGGCCTTGTCTAATTTGTTTATTGTTCCAGCTATCTCGGCCTCCGATGCTGTCGACAAGTGCCTGTGTAACGACGCTCTAAATTTTAAGGAAGTTAGGGCTTGCTTTCTGATAAGGCCATTTACTTCGATCTACATTTTTTCTGGGTGCTCCGAGCTGAAAAAAAAGAGATTTCTTGTAATTTTTCTGGTTGGTGAAAAAAGACTTTAC
>VOMN01098065.1:0-13910 GCA_014899125.1 Orchestia grillus | reverse complement strand
GCCAGTCGTACACGAAGTAAAATTGCATCAACCAGGTCGCTGACGCAATGGATTGAATAGACGAATGCAGGTAGCGCCATGTCTCTCGACAACTAGATTCCAAGACCTCCCAAACTAACTGGTAAAACAGCCTTTTCAAGCGACTCCTCCTCAAATTGAGCATTGGAAATAGAAGAGAACGCTCACACCAAGACATCATCGAAGACTTTCAAATCTTGGCTTAGGTAATTTCACACTAGCTACACTTATATCAGTAAACGACATTGCTAAGCATCATAGTGGGAATACGGTCTTTGGCTCTAAATAAACTACCAACAGTGAATCTATTGCGACTGCAAAATCCTCAAAAAACTCTTATTCTGTCGTGAGAGAAACAGAGTTCGAACAAATTTTGCATGCTCTGAAAAATAAAATTTTGGTATGAGTAATTTTATAAGCAAAAGAAATTGCACTAATAAATTTAAGACTGAGTCCCGTGAAAGTGGGTTTTCTATACAAAACAGTTGAAAAATAATTTCGACTTTTAGTTACCTTTACATCCAAAAAAGTTATACACTGTTTTTCTACTTTGTGAGTAAATGAAGGTCATGAACATCAAATTGTGTCAACAGTTCCTCGTACCACGATATATTTAGCCTACCCATACGCCAACCGGAAAACTAATGATACTATTAAAAAGCGCGTTTGCTCGATAATAACAAAATTCTATCCACTACTTGAACTAAAGATAATTGTTCGCATTTGATTCACAGTTGGTAGTTTGTGTAGAGCAAAAGATCGTATTCCCACTATGATGCTAAGAAATGTCGTTTACTGGTATAAGTGTAGCCAGTGTGAAGTTATTTACCGTGGGGAAACAACGCGTCCCCTCCGTACGGGCATTACTGAGCATGAATGTGTGTCTGCTCGTACTAATCGACCCATGGCCTATCCACCTTATAGTAATATTCGAGAAAATTCATATTCATGTACCCATCCTGTAAATCAAAATAGTTTCGAGATTTTAGCCATATGTAACGTTGCTGACCTTAAGTTATTTTAATTCGCTACTGCAAGTCCACATTGAATAATTGTGATGCCTCCGTGCCATTAAACATTTCATGTTAGGCGGTGTTCCGTAGTAACTTGTGCAATCATGTACCATTCCAGTCTAATATATAGTCATACGATTACTTCTGTACAAATTGTTCCTTTTTTAAAGTCTACTGAAAGATGAGCGGTGTCTAGCTCGGAAGCTCTAGCGAAAGAACATTTTTTGAAATTAAAACCAGTATATTTTTTCCTGCCTTTATTTTGTATGTTTTAATTTTAGATATCGTTCTACAACCATCAGTGATAATGACTATTAACTTAAGACTTTGTATTGAACACGTCAATCCGCCTTAAAACAGGTTTAACTGATCTGCACAACTGTAAAGAATGAAAGTTTAATGTAAATAATTATTGATGATACAGAAGGATAATTTCTTCGTCAAACGAAGACGAAAATATTCGTCACGATGAAGCCGGGAATTCTTAAAGATACGTATATGTACGTAGGTAAAATTTGCCCTGTATTTTAATTGTTTTTAATTAACTTTGAAATGCTAAAAATTCTTACTTCCGTAAAGACAAAATTTAAATTCCTCTTGCATAGTGTTGAAAATCATTGGCCATGTTTACGCTATTTAAAATGAAATTATTTGAGTGTAATATCTTTGTTTGATCTACTGTTTGCTATAGACGCGTATTTACTGTTTTTTACACAGGTATTTCGTTTTTTGTTCTCTGTGCAGGACATCATAGGAATGTGGAAGGAATACGAAACAATTGCATCACTCAGGCACGAGTTCCGGAAAGAGAAAAAACGGGGTTTTGCCAAGTGGGTTTGATGACTTATTTTGACTAACTGAATGGCTGAAGAAAAACGGGATTTGTGAAACTCGCTGTGGCTGGGAGCTGTTGAAAAACGGGATTTGAGGAACTTGTTGTGGCTGGTGGCTGAGGGAAAACGGGATTTCTGGGACTTGCTGCGGCTGGTGGCTGAAGAAAAACGGGATTTGTGAAACTCGCTGTGGCTGGTGACTGAGGAAAAAACGGGATTTGAGGAACTTGCTGTAGCTGGTGGCTGAGGAAAAGTGGGATTTGCGGGACTCGTTATGGCTGGTGGCTGAGAAAAACCCCCAGCTACAGTGAGCCGAAATTGTATCCATAATGCCAGGCTTTAACGTAATATTCCGTTTCAAATCGTTTCTACATAATTAATTAATTAATAATTTCTTCAAACAAGCCCTACAAACACAAAATTCACCACTCTTTGAAATTGAGAGGTCGTCCAGACTTCAGTATCGTCTCATCGTAAGCGGCTGGATGAAAATGTGAAACAAGTATGTTTTTAATATATGTACGTGAACGAATAAAATTTTTTCTAAATATTTTGAATCACCATGGAACGTAGAGACATTTAGTCTTGTAAATATGATTTTTGACATTATTATTTTCTGGCATTAATGCATTAATCGTTGGTTGCTGGCGCGCCCGAAGAGAACTTTTTTCCCCTCGTCAAGGGTCAGTGAAACTACGAAGAAAAAAGTCATCATATGGAAAGATGTGTATGTTTTTGCCTAAACTGTTTTTTGATTTAAAGTTGGTCAACCGAGCAACTCAACTGAACTTTCTGCTAGCCAAATTGTTTTGCAATAAAGCTGTATTTAGCTTTGTACGAGGTACTATTTGCAACCTTATGTATATATGCGATAAAAATCCATTTAGGTTTTTACAAAAAATCTAGGAGTACTCTGATAAAACAGGATAGTTATGCCCCTCTGATCGCTAAAGGATTGATTGTTTTTTATGTTTTTTCTTTACCATTTCATATTCCTGCCATTTCGTGTGTCCTTATCCCTTCGTTCGTATCATCAGGGTTGGAGGGTCTCTTTCGCTTGTCGTCTCTTAAGAACTTCCTTTCCGTGAGGGTCTTCATACTACAGATTTTCACATATCCCTAACCAACAGTGTTTGTGGTGCTGCTGTTATAACCCAATTCAACATTCGAAAGAATCATGGAGCGAATTAACTTGGTTTTGAAGATTGTTCGCAAGATATACTTCTCAAACCAAAGGTGTATGATTCTTGCACCCGTAAATTCTTCCCAGGGGGAATAGGATAGGCAATAGGGTTAGGCTATTTAAGTTTGTCTACCGTATGCTAAGGAGACTGGTGGCCCCAGGTTGCAGTGTTTGGTTTCCTCAACTGTAGATATGCCCTTGGGACTTCTATCTTTCATGCCCACTTTACTTCTTTCAATTTTCATACCTTCTTCGCTATCTCTTCTTTGGCTTTTAACCTGCTGCTTCTATGCAAAGAGGATCCTGTGTGGGAATACAGTTTAAATATAGATTCCCCGTTGTCTACAGTCCGTACTATGTAAATGGTCCCTTCTCTTTCGGCACGAAATAGTGTGAGTCAATGAAGCGCTGTATTCCTTACTCCTACTGCAACCGCTTGTAAATAAGTTCCAGGGTCGTTTACTAACGTGCGTTGTGTTATAGCTTTCCAATAGAAACTTAGCTGTATTGGAAATGGTTAGCCTCACCTGAAAATTTGATTATCAGTGTCCTCGAAAATGAAAAGTCAAATTTCCAATGCGTCAGTAGTGTAGGACTTCCACTAAAAATTGGATTTTTACTCGGTCTGTGTCTTAAGTCGTTTAGGTTAAGCCTTGTTTATTGCATAATAACGTGCGTGCTCGGGATTTTGGATACTAGAATCCGCTTTAATTAATCAACCCGAGAGACCCAATAAAGTTTCGAAGGACACGCGTCAGGGAAGAACGGGGAATTCTTTTCTGAAAGATATTTTCAAAAATGGAACAGGGAGCTGAACAGGACCTGCCGTTCTATCTTCAGCGGAGTGAGAAAAAGGGGCGAGTTTCCTTGACTTCATAATAAAAATGGCTTGAACAGGTGATGATACAGTTTGGATGAGATGTCAGAGACTGTGACCCAATTTAGACGGCGAGGAGGTCACTAAGCCTCCTGCTTGGGACAACCGTTCTGTTCTAAGTTTGAGCGCGATCTGATCTTGCTCAGGTACTATTTCTCGGCGGTAAGTGACACATCCGTCGATGACATACCAGCAAAAAACAAACATTAAATACTAGACAACCCGTGAACCGTTGGGTTAAATGCTACTTAAATCAAATGCTCATCTTATGGGCAAACCGTATACAGAAATATATTCTATGCAGTCAAGTCGGTATCCACAACATTGGATTAAACGAAGAGTATAAATTTCGAATATCTCAGAGCCGACAGACAAACGATTATTCCCAATTTCTTATTCGCGTATCTACTTTACTAACTTGCCCGATTTAAATTTGTTTCTTTTAATGACTTATGTGTACATATTCTCTTCGTATAAGAGCAAAAGTTGAAAGACTCTCAGGTTCCATTGTTGGGGAATTTAAATTTCAAACTTTCTTCTGAGATATTTTAAAAGTGCACGACTTCAAACAAGCAAACAAGACCAGAGTTTTAGTAGTATAGTAGACTACTCCTGACCCGTTGGGTTGAACAAAATTTATCAAAATCAAACCATATCCAGAAATATATCATCTGCAGTTAATTCGGTATCTACAAAACGGGATTAAACGAAGAGTATAAATTTCGAATATCTCAGATCCGATAGACAAGCGTGTGCACGGTTTCAAGCAAGCAAACGAGCAAGACGACCAGAGTTTCAGTATTATACTAGATAGATAGATTTACTTCGTAATTACAAGTGGGGAATCAGTGGATTTTCAAATCGTGACAGCAGATTCATTTTTTAGAAACTAGACACTCAGAAATTTTGACTCGGCCATCGTCCATGTGACCGTTGAGCGCATTCTTTTACTCGAAGATAGGCGCTTGACTCAGCAATATCCCATAATATAATTATAACCCAGTGTTACCTGCTTGCTTGCTCGCTTGGTCCGTTCGTCTTTCTGTCACGCTCTTAGGATTTAGATAGGAGAAAATTCCCTGGTTCGTATTCCGAATCAGCGAGACTGTCAGAGAAATCGGTCCGTAAAAGTGATACTGACAACATAATTTTACGTCAGAGTTACCGTAAATAAATTGACATCTAAGAAATTTGCACCATTTAATCCCCCATTTTTGGCGGGCGTGTCTACTAGTGAAAATATAATTACTTTGAATGATGTTCTGCTTAGTGACAGGAACGGGTATTTGACCTCTCCTGAAAGGCGCAATTGCTTTTCTAACAACTTGATTTACCTTTACCAACCATTGGAGTTTTCCAAATTCGTTTTATAGGGTTTTTGTGTTGTTCGTTTACTCTCTTTGGCTGGGAATTCTTTTTCTTGGTTCGATTCTTCACCGTGTTTCTTTTTTTGTATTGCAGCTCTGTTTTCGGGTGTGCAAATTGGAATATTTGAGGTGTTATCGACCAATGCATTTTAACCAGTGACGAAGTTTATCAAAAAGGAGTTTAAAAATTCAGTGTTGCATGTTTCATGTATTAACCGTGTGTAGATATATAGTTTTCGCCTTTCTTTTCTTCATGGGAACTCAATATGGAAAAACGAGTAGAATTAATCCAATACCTCCCTGAATTTTTAGTTGGTGGAGACAATGAAAAGAAGCGTGATCTCTATTAATTTCGTTGATTTTGTCGTCTTCTTTCCTTTATTATACGACTGATTTGACTTGTTTTTAAATGATTTCGTGCTTCGAATGATATTTTATACTGATAGTAATTACTGTGGGTTTGAATATCGATACTAGCTTTATTATGTACTTTTCCTTTCTTATTCTAGGAAGAATTTACTGCTTACTTCAGTGTTTTTATTTTCCTATTCTTTAATGTTTTTCTACAGCAGATAGAAGGCCAGGTGTAACACCAGGACTGAAAAGTGAAGTTGAAAATTTGTCATTGGAAAGTTGGATTTACAAACCTCCAAGACAAGACTGCCTCCTCTCACTTTGGTTTGGTTCACAACCGCACTTACGCATGTTCAACTGCAGCTATTACTATTGAGGAACTGTCGGGTTTAGGTTAACTAATTACAATCGAATGCATTATAGTGCCGTATAATTAACGCTCATGGAATTTGTTAGCTAGCCACTATTTAACTATCGTTATTTATGTACTTTTTTCACTGGAAGATACTATTGAAATGATGAATTACTTTTGATTGATGGGATAAAAAGCGAGTATGGCTCCCTTACTAAAAATGATTTAACTAGCTTCCATAGCGCATTTGATAACGCCGTAACATAACTGTCATTAATTTCGAATCGCATTCAGGTGATTTTATGGATGAACTACGAGTCTTTCAAAGTCAGTAGTGAAGACAGATGTAGTTCAAATTTTCTCTATTTTGCGATGAATGCTGCCAATATTTTTGAATCACTATGTAGCAGCATCGTATCATCGTGGCTGATAATAAAACTAAGCTTTTTGAAAATGACTAGCAGTTTTTTTATTTCTGCGGGTACATTACATACTCGCACCTTTTATCTATTATTTCCTTTCATGCATTTTCTTGAGAATCTTGGTCAAATGTTTTTCAGATAAACGTAATTTTATGACTGTACGAATTCATTACGTATGCTTGATAGCTTGGAAGCTCCATGAAATCCAGTTACTTTGGGTAACACTTGTAATATTTCCGTCCCATGAATGAATTTAGTAGCAAGGGAATTTACGAGTATCATGGAGTTTCCCCACACAGCCACTATTAGTGCGCTTGCAATATTGAAAATCAGCTCAGTTTCTCCGAAAACTTCAGGTAGTTTTTCGCAGCGGTGGTAGTTTTGTGGCATATTCTGGCAGCTTTGCGCAGATCATATCTAAGGGCGACAATTGGGCTAGTGGCCGCTAGCAGATCTCGGCTGTAAATGTCTACAGAGAACTTTCGGCACAAAACTATCCACTACTCTCTTCACTAAATGACAAATACATGCACGTCATCTGACTCAGTGTTTAAGCTGTGTCTCGGCGTGCGAAATAGAAACGTGTCAGGAGGGGGAGATGGTGTGGGGCCACTATTGAATGTGTTCAATTATATCTCATGCTATCAAATGCTGAAGTCTGGTTTCTATAATTGTGTGTAGCTCTAGTTGTTGAGCATTATGCGTAGCTTTCCTTTTATCCACGGAACTGTGACTAGTAACTGTCTAAGCTGCTTTCCCGGTGAACTATTTAGAACCTCGATGCTGTTTTCATATATAGGTGCAGTTCAAGATTGAACTTTTTAGTTATAATCATAACAATTACGGTTATTAACTTACTTTTACGCACTTCTACAGTTCTAGAAAAAAGCTCACTTCTGCAAGTCAGACGACTTGCACTGTGATGAAACTCTCTGAAAATAAATGAATTTTACGAGTTATAATATGACGACACTTCTCCGTGCCTCTATCAACCTGATGCGTGTTGATACACTTGGACGAAATCAAACGATGACAAACGAATGAATTTCAATCGTTTTTTCTCTTCTTTGCTAAATTACACTCCAAAGCTTCTAGTTTGAGTAGTTTCAGTATATTTAAAAGCAATACGTATGTGATATTAAAATACACTTTATTTCAAGCATGGTTTTGCAAACACAAGTCAAACGTGCAAAACGATGTGAAAACCACACAAATTCTATGTGATTTTCAAATTCAAAGTTGAATTTTTTAGCTAAACCCAAGAGATAACTTTCGATCAAATACAAGCCCAGAAAAAATAAATTTTTCATGATACCTTTATTATGCTGCAACTTGTCTGACAAGCCTCAGGTGAGAATTTTTGTCGAGTACTGTAAATGCGTATTATCGTAATACGTAGCTATTGAATATAATGTATACTTCTTTGCCGTGGACAATAGTAGATTTTCTTCACTTGTGATGAGCTTCATGCTCAAGCCGGTTTCCTACGTTCTTCTATGGTAACGATATTGCTTAGCGGTTAGGTCGCGCAGAGATCTAACGATGCTCTGAGGGGAAAAGAAAACTCTTTTTTATAGACATATCCTCTCAAGGTGCATAGGATAGCCCATGGGCAATAGTGGTAGGTTAGTTAGGTTTGTCTATCCTATGCTATGGGGAAGCACTTTTAGGCTACCTTAGCTTTAGATAGACCTTCGGGACTTCTATCTTTCGTGCCCCCTTTGCTTCGTTCCGTTTTCATTCTTTCTTCGCTATTTCATATTTGCCTTTTCTTTCTATTCATTTTTAACTTGCTGTTTCTATGCGCAGGGGATCTTATGTGAGAGCACACCTTGTGCGTAGATTCCCCGTTCTCCTAAGTCCATACTAAATGGTCCCTATACTCTGTCGGTGCGAGATAATCTGAGTTTCTGAAGCGCTGCTTTCACCACTACTACTACTACTACTTATAAGCATATATAATAAATAAATTATTAGGGCAAATATAAGCCGGGTGGAAAGCACAGTAAATAACAAAACGTGACACAAGGGGACAGTAAAAATTCTACCTAATGAGAAACAGCCTAGTCGTTCAAATGAGCTCGCACTAACCAGAGAGCGAACGAGCTGGAAGATTAGACGCAATAAATCCGACTAGTATTGAACTGATTTAACTCAGAATTTTATTTCCCNCCAAAACTGCAGCGTGTCCCAACTCTTGTGTGGTACATCGAAACGCGTTCCTACGGCCTTCATTTGAGCCTGTTGCCTTCGCTTGTTACTAACGTCTCCTGCATTGTCTACATTCCTTTAATTTTCCCTCGGCCGTAAGCCTGAACATGCAATGAAATATATTTCGTTGCATGTTTGAGACAATATCATAGCTGCATCGTGGCATGTGCAAGTCTGGTCAAGTCTAGCGGCAAACGGAATGTTTGGCTTGATTTTTCTTATTTTTTGGACGCAATTGGGCGATTCTTCGGATATATCACGCGTAAATTAAAGAAGATATTTAGGTAGAGATATCAGAAATATTAGTTGACGATACTTCTCTCGTATTGAATTTGAGTTATAAAATCGAGCCAATGTTCTTTCTGTGAACTAAAACTTAGACAGTTAAGAATTTTCAACTAAACTTTATAACTGGCATATTGTATAACACTTCGTAGATGGGATGAGGGTGATATTCTTCTAACGCTATGGAAAATTTGCGGACTCGAGGAGAATTGTTTTTAGTAACGAGATATATTCTTAACTGTCATCATGAGAAGTAAACTGTTCAGGAAAATATAACAGTATTTTTGGCTATGTGTTGGGTAGGGTCCGGCGTCTTAAGTCACCACGATTGGTATAAACGGTCAAGTAGTATTAGAAGTATAGATAGCAGTGCTTCGGTTTTTCTGTCTCGCACCGAAGGAGTAGGAACCTTTTAGCATGGAGTTTGAAGAACGAGGAATTTATGTACAAGGTGTGTTCCCACACAAGAACAGCAAGTCAAGACGGAAAAGGAAAAAAGATAAAAATCAATCATCGAAAAGGGCATGGAAACGGAAAGAAGCAAACGAGCACCAAAGATAGAAGTCCCACAGGCTTATTTATAGCTGAGGTAACTAAAAGTGCTCTTCTGGGGACTCTAGTCCATATATTATCGAATAGGCAACCTAACTAACCTAACCCTATTGCCTATAGCCTATCCCATGCCCTCTGAGGGGATGCGAACTGTCAAGAACGATTGGCACCGGCTAGTCTGCGAGTAAGAGTGTAGAAAAAGTGGTAAATCGCGCTTAGGGAGCGGCTAGGGAGAAAGGTTAGAGACTTCGAGGTATCAAAGTTGGATTGAAGCGCGGGAGGCTTAGAGAAGGTTATACGGGAGGACTCCCGCGAAGGCAATTGCTAGTATTGGCGGTCGACGTGAAGCCCTTTCGGGACTTGGTCAAGAGAAGCAGAGTGCATTTCCCCACTTAAATTCAGAGAGTAATTGGGAGTATAATCGACCCTCAGGAAAGTGAGCTCACTGCAACAGTCAGCAGTAAATATTAGTTACGCCGCTTCACTCTGTCTCAAACCTAAGTCATGTGCATAGCAAGTTATTGAAGAATTTATCAGAGTAAATTATTCAGAAGTAATAAAGTTTGCCTAATATTCTCATAACGTCATTCAGTGACCAAAAAACCTCACAAGTATCCAGTGCAGTATCGGTAGAGATACGAACATGATTGGTGTACAAAATGCACGTAATAATCTATGAAGTAATCCTTGCAACAATCTAGAGCCCCCGCAAGGTAAACTTTGCCAGCGTTATAACATCAACGTCTATGGTCGAGAGCTGATTTGATGAAGTATTGAATAGCATCGGAATGCCTTCCTGCGATTGTAGCAGCACCAACATCAGTGAAATTCAGCCAAGGAATATAGTGACCCGCAGAGTTACTGATCTAGAGGAAACGTAGAATTAGTGAAGACTGAATACTACCCATATGACGCCGACAGGGATACAGCAAAATGTACGAACAGTCCATATGTGATTATAATAATTCAGTGAGTGCCAATTGCCGAAACTGCATCCGACTGATTGTGCATGAATTGTATACGTGGGTGCCTCACACAACACTCTCGGCCCTGGGCGCAAATTTTGTTATTGTTGGGCAAATTTTGAGTGAATAAAATATTCTGAAGTGTCAGAAGAGCATTCCTTTTAGAGAGAAACGAGTGCGATAGCGCTGCCATGCAATTTCAGAAGTATAGGGGTATCTTCTTTGTAATATATTTTTGCTGGGCCGGGATATTTGAGCTTTTTATTGAATCAAAATTTACACCTGATGTATATTTTACGGCCTCTAGCAGATTTTTAGGATTGATGTTTTATTCGTAATCAGCTTCGTGTGCAAGCGGGTTTTCTGTGTTTACGCCTAGGTACCCGTTCGTGGCGTTCGGCTGAGCAGTCAGGTCGCGCAGAGATCTAACGATACTCAGAAGGGAAAGTGAAACTTTTTTTTATAATTACACATCATAAATTAATTGATAGGGCATTATGAGCCGGGCGGAAAGTACAGTAAAACAGCAAACGTGAAAAAAGGGACAGTAAAAGTTTTACCTAGTAAGCAACAGCCTAGTCGTTCAAATAAGCTCGAATTAACCAGAGAGCGAACTAGCTGGAAGAATAGACGCAATTCATCCGACTATTATTGAACTGATTTAACTCAGAATTCTATTTCCCCAACTCGCGTGCATTGGCGGACTACAGAATTCACATATAACAACTTCGTCCGACCGACTCAAACGAGCTGCTCTAGGTGGGCTACCGCAGTATTTTAATAAAGATTAACTATTATTTCTTAGCTCGCAGTTCGAGTAAGTTCTATCTTTCTGCAGGTTCTTGTTCTCGGGCCTATAACAAATATATCGCCAATTTTGAGTCTAGCATTGATGCCCTATGTCTTCTCCTAGAAGTTCTACTCCTACCGCGGCTCTTCCCAGACTGCCCTCTCGATCCCGACCTTGTTTGCTAACCCATAGTACGTTGCTATGGTGCCAAATCATCGAGAATGTTCCTACGCCTGCATCTGGAATTCAACTGTTTGTCCGTCTCCATATATGCTTTGGAATTTCCCACACTCGGTATAGATGGATAACATTACAGCGTCTTGCATGGGTCTTAGCATAAGAATGTAGTTCCCGCTAGTCGACCCTTGCGGTTACCGCTTACACTTGGAATACGCGCAGCGTCTCACACGCCTTGTGCATTCCGTCTCACAGCCTTGGGTATAGGTAGCCTAGAATATAGCCTGCAACGGACATGCCTACATGTATACAATGAACGTCTAATTTTATACATTGTCCTATTCATTATCAGTGAATGTGGTGTTACTGGCAATCCTTTCAGGCCATTCATGTTAATTGGTGTGATAATCCTTTTACGGCAATAAGTATATTTCTGCTGTCAGCAATACTACATTCACTCAGTTGTCCGCTAGGCATTTCACCGAATTTCATGCTTTCTCCTTCAATCTTTAGGCTTGAATCCCATGACATACTTATAAATAATTATGGGATTAAATTTAATGAATGTCTCATATCACTTTTCTATAAGTCGTGAGGTGCTTACATTTTTTGTAAGAAACATGGGTATGAAGGTACTTCTCAAACTCGGCGATCTGGTTCGAATTTAGTGACATTTCATCTTCATAAATTATTGAATGACTTACATTCTCTTCATAAATTGTTAGCTCATTGTCAATTCAATATTTATTACTCGCTGATTGTGTCAGTGCAATTGTTTTTAGAATTAGGTCTTTAGCCACAGACGACCGTTCTTGCTAGGAGAACTCAATCCAAACAACTCATAAACCAAGAGGCGAAAATGAGGGCTGATCTTAAATCAACAATTGAGTCCATACCTTACCTTTGCCTGTCTGATGACATTGGTCTACCCGACATCGTAGTTTTCTAGGAGTAACCTTTCATTCGGTATGTATGTAGTCAACGTCAATATCGTAATATTTATGCAGAGATAAAATAAGGGTCTATAAATATACTGTCGCTGCATGACGTAATGATATAGCTGTTATATATTTCTATTAAAATAGTTTTTTCTCAACCATTGTATGTTCTCAAAGGAAACATCATGAATTTCTTGCTTATTATCTATCAGTGTCTCTATACCATTATAAAAAATATTTGTGAACTGATTCCGAAACTTATTTTTCTTCAATGTGTGGGAGAATGGGAGAAAATTTTGCTATGCACAATAATCCCT
This sequence comes from Orchestia grillus, assembly GCA_014899125.1. Taxonomy (NCBI): domain Eukaryota; kingdom Metazoa; phylum Arthropoda; class Malacostraca; order Amphipoda; family Talitridae; genus Orchestia; species Orchestia grillus. The sequence continues at coordinate 1,256 of VOMN01098065.1, read as the reverse complement.
GTTGCATTAATATCCTATATTTTTCCCGTTACATTGATCTCTTTAAATTTTCCTCAGTGCATTGAAACATCTCATTTTTCCTCTGTCTGAATGAAGTTTATTCCTGCAGATAAACGAGAACACTTTTGAAAGGCTGGGTGGCACATTGGCAAGTTCAAGGTTTAAGGAAGAGCACAACTACATTAGGATTGCTAAATATTTAGATAACATTATTTCGTCATTTGGGATTCCCAACGAAAAAACCACGAGCTCAGTCACTGAAAATGTCTCGAATTTTATTAAAGCTTTCAAGGAATTTGGAATTAAGCTGACTCGAATTTTATTAAAGCTTTCAAGGAATTTGGAATTAACCCTGATATCTACAGAGGATACATTGAAGAGGAGGAGTCTGACGACGACACGACTGAAGACATAGATGACAATGACGTCTTTGTGCCAGCAATTATTTCAAGTACAGACATTTCAGAAGAAGCCGAGCCATTATACGCTTTGCCGAATCCCGTACGGTGCGCTGCTCACTCCTTGAGTTTAATTGCAGCAACAGATGCTAAGGTTGGCTTAAAAACTGGAACTTTCTCTTGCATTCATCATTCAGCAATGGGCAAAGTATCCACGTTGTGGAACAAGAGTTGCCGTCCTAAGTCGGCAAAACTGATCAAAGATATCCTCGGATGCTCTCTGAAACTCCCCTGTATTACAAGGTGGAATTCCTTTTATGATGCTGTGTCACTCTTTCGTAAGAATAAGGTAAAACTGAATGAAGCCTTGAAAAGACTTTCTCTTCCAATATTTGAACAAACTTGAAGCATTGACATGCACATCTTCCCTGAAATTCTGTCGTCCATTTGCCGATGCTCTTCTGAAGGAACTGCAGAAACGTTTTGGCAGTTTTCTGAACTTGTCACGTGAAGACCCTGCTGTTATTGATGCCATAATTGCATGAACCACTCATCCCTACTTCAAGCTTTGCTGGCTTCAGTTGAAGTCCAGCCTGAACAGCAAGACAAATGAAGAGTTTGAGTAAAAAGTTGTCATTAATGCTTTAGATTCATTTAACGAAAGTAACTCGTCGGATGATAGTGCTAATTCTGGTGTAGTACATGAGTATTATAGTTTCTCGAAGAAAGTAAGACCAAAATCATCTTCTGAGATGGCGCTTATTTCTACCTTATTTCTACCATCCCCTTATTTCTACCATCCACCGTAAAATTCACGCGTGTGCAAACGCGACAAAATTACAATCCAAGACAGGACCG